>JBBPLC010000026.1:0-169201 GCA_038089535.1 Hemileccinum rubropunctum | reverse complement strand
TCCCACTCGTACCACTAGCATCACTTCACTTTCAACAACTATCTAAATGGCTCGTACCAAGCAAACTGCCCGCAAGACTACTGGTGGTAAGTGAGCTTGCATTGTTGTGTTGGATATGATATTCAATTCAATGTACTGCAGGTAAGGCTCCGCGTAAGCAACTTGCAGCCAAGTCTGCTGCTCGCAAGACTGCTGCCAATGTGAGTCAGATTGTATACACTGCATTTGATTCGACTGACTAGTCTTGTTCAGACAACTGGTGGTGTGAAGAAGCCTCATCGATTCCGTCCTGGAACGGTTGCTCTCCGTGAAATCCGTCGATACCAAAAGTCGACCGAGTTGCTCATTCGTAAACTTCCCTTTCAACGTCTCGTGCGTGAAATCGCACAGGACTTCAAGGTCAGTCTCTATTTTATTTGACACTATACATCGTGCTTACGTGGGATGCTCCAGACTGACTTGCGATTCCAATCGTCTGCTGTGATGGCATTGCAAGAGGCTGCCGAGGCTTACCTCGTCTCATTGTTTGAAGATACCAACCTTGCTGCTATCCATGCCAAGCGTGTTACCATCCAGCCCAAGGATCTCGCCCTCGCTCGACGGTTACGTGGCGAGCGTTCGTAGGATTTTGGATTCGTGATATTTTTGGTTGATTCGGTTGTATGCTACTGTGTTGTAATCATTTATTTCAGTCATTGAGTTTCATCTAAGAGCAAGTACACATTAGGTACTATGTACAGAATGTAAATGGTTTGTTCCGCCCCATGTGCGTATATGGTCCACCGTTTGCATTTCATGAGATCAGAACGACTGTCCAGATACCGAAAGGTTAGATCCAGTCTTGGCTAGGGGAATTACCATTCGCATGCCTTTAATTGGTAACAATGAAACTCTCCAGACACGTCCACTCGTGCCAGTGAACAATGCATAATAAATAGGCATAGGACTTGTGGCTACATCACCACACCCTCAACTTGAACTTTGTCTTGTGATACATACAGGTTGACAGGTACCCCGACAAAGGAGCCCGATTATCTAGAACTTCAGCATGCCTTCGACCCGACATGGATGGTTCCCAAAATGCCAATATTTGATATCTATCTCGCCCACCGCTGGTGCATTGCCTGTATATCAGCATTGTCATATGATCATAGGGCAGGCCTGGATTATAACACTTGAGATGTAATATTAGCGATTTTATCTTCAGATGAAGCCCTAATTTTGCGTGTCCTGATTCATCCAGAATGCCAGATGTGCGCACATCATATACCACTGTCGCTGAACTTCTGTCGCACAGCTCAGCGCTCAGACGTTATAAAAATAAATCATAGAGGCCTGCGCCAGCTTACCTCTTCTCAACGCCCTAAGAAAAACGGTACGACATCAGATAACAGAAAAAAACTTATTGCAGAGGACACACATTCACTTTCCATGCGACTTGCGCACTGAACTCTGTCTTCCCGAACAAGAAGATTGCATCCACATCAAGGTGATAGTAAACGCCCCTTTCAGCTGACGACCTTTTCTGCGGAACCAACGTCTTTGCGGCCTCACGTAGATCACAATGGATGGTGCAATGGATCGAAAACGATGCTAAGATGATCGGTTCGGATGGGATTATCGAACATGTATGTGCAGTGTATCAGGGGCGACTGGCCTTCATCACAATCAAGCCATTGCAGATTTGGTGGGGTGCCTCGATAGCAGGAAATAGGCAACCTCTGAATCCCAAAGGTTTCGATTTTGCGCGAAAGAAGGTCGGACAACGGAATTCCTTGCGTTCATTGTCTTGAACGCCCTACAAGACGGGCCTTAGACGGCCAGTCCCGTCAAAAAGCTACACGAGAAGCAAAACAAAACAAACCTTGTGAAGAATCGCACGGAATGACTCGGGAATGGAATAGGACCCTGTGGGGTTGCTACACCAGCTGCCTTTCCTGCTCTGGATCCGCATCGTCGGTATCGAGCAATCCCACTGTGCCATATGTGGCACGTGCAACTCGTGCGTTCACGAGACGATCCACAAGGAACGAAAGGGCTCCATCTGGCACTGCTTTATGACTTTCGCCCCGTCAATGGAATTAGGTACATGCATTATGCATGTGACGTGTACGCACACTCTGCTCGACGATTTGAAAAACAGCTCCAGTTGTGACCAGAGCCAATCGTTTGCTGAGAGATGCCACCTATGCCCACAAATATAAGTATCAGCGTCTCGAAATGACAACAGGAGAAGGGCCACCCACGGTGATGGGCATTGTAATATAACTGCGTCGCTGTTCGAACGCATCGATAATAGCACCGATGAAATTGTCAAAATTTTCGTCACCTCTTGTCTAGAGATGCAACAATTGGTCGCTACAGAAAGCATTCAAGATCAGACAGAGAGCTTACCCTGAGAGTCTCAGTTTTCCGGCTCTGATGTCAAGGTCTTGGTCATTCTCACCAAGACTGCCAATCTTGACATGGACTGGCTATTCGGTGTTGCATATGTGAAGTTTTGTCGTCTGGTCAAACGTGTCTGTGATGTCGTCGATCATTTCTGGGCTGGAATAGTGCGAGCCTTGAAGCTTGTCTGTTCCTGGTTTTCAAGTCTGTCAGACTGCACCACGTAGCAGCACAATCGACACCACCTTGTAACAGAATCTTGGCTCTGGGCGTAACAAATACTGAGCCCTGGAGACGGCCTGGACACGAGATAAGAAGGGATGCAATCGAAGCAAGAACGGAATCGCATACTTACACTCTGCTGGTGCCATTTCCTCAAAGTTGGATCAATCTTCATTGAATACATGCTCAAGTCCAGAGTACCTCCATAACAACGACGCCCTGTCCCTGGGGATACTTTCTTGATTTGATACCCCCGACGTGAACAAATCCCAGATGCAAAAATGAAGACCCGCTTCACTCTCTGTCAGAAAACGCTCGTGAGCACGTCCGTCTGGAATGGCAGGGACGAGCGCAGCAAGCTCAATCGCACGCCGAATCTGCTGCTGCTGCCCACCTTCCCAACCGTCCGGGTGCGTAGAGATGAACTAGATCTCATCCTTGACCGAGAGCCGCATGTATCTCTGGTAAGACTCTTGGGCATACGTTTCGGCGCACTGGAAAATGTACATGATGAAATCATTCAAGACATCGACGACGGATTTTCCTTTTGGAAGGGGTGGGATATCGTCATCCTTGATGTGCGTGGATGAGAGATGCTTCGGGAACAGGTGAACCAAGGTGTCAGTAAGAAATCGCTGATGGCTGACCATTCGAGCTTCACCCATTCTTCCGCCATTGCCTCTTCAGTCACTTCGTCCGTGAGGGGCTCGTAACGGACCGTCTTGAAGTTTCCCTTGGAATCGTTACATGACAGATGGGACCTTGGAGTTGCCGACCTGTCCTTGTTTAGGGAACCTAGGACACACCGGGTCAAAGACAGGATGAAGCGACAAAAATACTTCATCATGCCTCGAGGTTGAGGAATTTCGCCCGGTTGGTGGATGTAATACGACATGGTACCAACATCGAGTGCAAACACGAGTTGACGCGTCGAGCCAGTTTATGGGTTTCGCTTGAATGGCGCTGGCAGTGACATACCTTGTCTGCGATTCAGATATAGCGCGGCTTATGGATTGTGGAGGAAAGAAGGCTTGAAGGACGCGTTCATTTATTTACAATTAAATTGTCGCGTCGCGTGGTCACGTGGAGTGCAGCTTAGATATATAGATATGGAGTAGTACCAACATGAATTACTCGTTTATGATATCGAGAACTGACACCAACGCCACCTTGGGTTTTACCACCATCGTCGATAACTCACCCTTGGCCCGTTTCACCAAGCCCAATTCCATCGCGCACAGCACAGTGTTCCCAGGTTCTTCCATCCCACTAGACGTCCTACCATCATCATCCCAATCCGTCATCACCTCCCGGTCAAAAAGCGTCCCAGGCGACACTACCAACACTTCGAAATCCCCTGACACCACCCCCGCACCGATAATCTTATTGATGTGTCCAGCTAGCGACACGAAGTCCTGTGTCTTCTTTGCGAATTTTGATGCAAGCATGGACATGATATTGGGTTTGGACGCAGTGCAACCTGCTGCGAGGAGAATGTCGGAGAACCCTGAGATGATGGTCGTGCTGAGCGTGCCTACATGTTCGGGGTCGCTGGTGCAAGCGGGAACAGTATATAGGTGCGTGAGGGCACGCCAGTTCCCGGATATTGCTTGCCCTTCTGTCAGACCGTTTTCAATAGTATCCCTTCGTCAATATGACTTATCAAGAGACTCACCTGCTTCTCGCATTCTCTGGTATATTCCATCGATGAATGTGATATGCAACTGGTCCTCTTTCGTGATACTCCGTCGGGATGCGACTTGGTATAATTCGTGCATGAGATAGGCCTGTAATGCCATCTCCAAGAGGATAGGATTGTCCGTGCACATATTCGCCCCCAAAAAGCGCAATAACTTCAAATCCAATAATTCCGACGCTCTTGTTTGTTCCATGATTTCAAGCTGGTCGGCGCGTGGCACCTTGAACGTCAAGTTGTCGACCATCCACTCGGTCATGGACGTGATACTCTGTTGTATCCCTGCGTTCAGTGTTCGCAATGTACTGACGACCTCTGCGCCCGAGTACGTGTCTGCAGTGGTGAGAAACCTCTCCATACCATGTAGTTCTGACGTGCGCTGCTCGAAAGCCGCCTTTAACGAGCGATTATCTTCACGCAGAGCGTTGTTCTGGTCCCTTTGCGCCTCATACTCCTGTCTAAGGATGGCATGGTCATTTTGCAAAATTTCCTTTTGCTCAAGCACAATCTGACACTCGCGATGCACAGCATTGAAGTTTTTGGACTGCTCTTCATGTTGCCGGTTCAAGGTGGCGCAGTCGTGTTCCGCTTGTTGGTGTCGGCGCCGCAGAGCAACGAGCTCCCTGGATTGTTGCCCGTACTGCTGCTTGAGGGTCGCATGCGCGTCAACTATCGCTTTGTGATCCTCGAGCGGGACGCAACGTCCGTGCCGCGAAGCGCTGTGATCATACGTCTGCACTCCACTTTCCCTCCGGAGAACGTCCCCGTCATGTTTCGCCTCCCATTTTTGCTGAAACGCCACCGCCTCGTACTGTTGCCTGAGGATGGCACAGTCATTTTCTGCTTTCGACTTCTGCTCGAGCAACGCCCGGTGTTCATCCTGCACGGCGCTCAGCCTCCATGATTTCTCTTCATATCGCTTCATGAGGGCCGCGTGAGCATCCCCTATTGCCCGTTTTTCCTCGGTTTCCACGCGAAGTTCGTGTCGTAGCGCGGTGAGCTCCCTCGACTGTGCCTCATAAAGTTGTTGAAACGTCATTGATGGGCGAACGACCGACTCCGCACTAAAGGTATGGATGGGAGGAGGCGGAGCGACCTCCGTCGCCGCTTTCTGTGGTGGATACTCAACTCCATTCCACCTAGAGTCCATTTCTTTGGGATGTTTGAACTACGCCACAGGCAGAGTGACATTCAGCGTCTATTCGTCCCGTTTGATAGGATTTTCAGTTTCCTTACCTGCTCTCGTGTCCTTGGGCTGGACCTTTCCCCCTTGCGTGAATGCATAGAGATCAAAGATTTGGAAAGGGCATCATTTGGATTCTCATGTTGAGCGCCGGAAGTAGGGTAGACAGCATCTCTGGTGGATGATGATGGAGTGGAAGTCGCGATAGCGGAACGCTGCGCTGTCTTTCGTATACCATGACATTAGGATGTGATGCTTTACCAAGAACATTGATCCATGCCTCTCGCGAGTGATGGTAATGACTTGAAGTAACTTGGTTTGAACGCATGGAGACACAATCGTCGCCACCACAGTGTCCACAGGTAGCTATGAATGCGATCCGCTTGAGGGAACGTCTCAGGAATATGCGCATACGAGACGGAATGCCTCAAGGGGGAGGTGCCGGCGACCTGAGTATAAAGCGGGTGGGCAACGGGCCAGCCGTCTAGAAGCAGAATTTCACGACTTGCGTCTTTCATACATCAACCTCCAGGCCAATTCAGCGTGTCAGCGCCTATCGGTGACTATTAGTGAGTATTCGTTGAATCAATGTTGGCAGCGGGATATGTTTATACGAGGCCGCGTCTGTACCTAGCCGTCCTGGCGAGTCAACCAAGTTTGTTGAGAAGTCGCATGTCCCCCGCAGCCACGTCAGTCCATCTCAAACGCGCCGACGAGCCTCGAAGCTTGTCCGAGCCATTGCCACAAGTTTGTGCCAGGACACGTTGGAAAGTGAACTTCTGATGCTCCACAAACTGTAGGTTTCCTTGAGGATCCTCATTTCTGTCAGCATGCGACTATGACCCCGTCGTCCTAGTGCCCTTGTCCAAGGCTCCAGACTTTTCATCCGGGCTGGCATTCATCTGTCACTAATCACTGTCTCGCTCACAGGTTGTTCCTCTGACAAACTCTGAACGTGCTCGAGCGAAAATCATACACTGGGCTAACCCGACGGGTGTATTGTCCAGCCTGGAAACGTTCCTCAGCCTCAAGGATCGCTAAAGTCAGTAGTCTTGTGTTCTTGTCTTCCTCTTCTTTTTGTTATCCCGTCCTGACTAGATGGCGGATATCCTAAACAAGGACAGGTCGGCGACTCTAAGGTCCCATCTGTCATGTAACGATTCCAAGGGAAACTTCAAGACGGTCCGTTACGAGCCCCTCACGGACGAAGTGACTGAAGAGGCAATGGCGGAAGAATGGGTGAAGCTCGAATGGTCAGCCATCAGCGATTTCTTACTGACACCTTGGTTCACATAGGTGGAACGTTCACCTGCTCCCGAAACATCTCTTATCCACGCACATCAAGGATGACGATATCCCATCCCTTCCAAAAGGAAAATCCGTCGTCGATGTCCTGAAAGATTCATCGTGTACATTTTCCAGTGCGCCGAACGCATACCCAAGAGTCTTACCAGAGATACATATGGCTCTCGGTCAAGGATGAGATCTAGTTCATCTCTACGCACCCGGACGGTTGGGAAGGTGCGCAGCAGCAGATTCGGCGTGCGATTGAGCTTACTCTAGACTTGGGCATGTATTCGATGAAGATTGATCCAACCTTGAGGAAATAGCACCAGCGGAGTGTAAGTATGCGATTTCGTGCTTGCTTCGATCGTATCTCTTCTTATCTCGTTGTGTCCACAGGGCTCAGTATTTGTTATGCCCAGAGCCAAGGTTCTGTCACAAGGTGCGGTCGATTCTGCTGCTACGGTGCGCAGTGCCAGATGGCGCCCTTGTGGATCATCTCGTGAACACGCGAGTGGCATTTGGATTATTGGGATTATTCCATCCCTGCGTGGTTTCGCGGAATTCTTCACAAGGTTTGTTTTGATAGGTTTCTCGGGCGATATTTGACAAACGGGCGGTCCTCTATGGTGTTCGAGTTAATGAACCAAGGGAATTGCGTTGTCCGTTCACGATTGTATCAGCGTCTAAATCAGGCCTCGATTTCAAGCCATTACCTCTGGTGTTATCGGGGAGCCCTGCCAGATCCGCAGTGGCCTGATCTTGATGAGGGCAAGTGCCTCTCCCTTGTATTTAGTAAACCTGCCCTAAACAGACTATTCTAGCGTCGTACTCAATTCTTTATCCATTGCGATCTACGCGACGTAGCAGAAACTTTGGTCCCGAAGAGAAAATCCTCGGGTAAACGAGGTGTTTACTATGAGCTTGAGGGTAATGTGATCATCTTGTTTGAGAGCACGGAATTCAATGCCCAAGTCGCTTGGAAAGTCAACGTGCGTCCTCTCTCCAGTTTTCTATCCGTTTTCTGATGTTGTGGCTTTGACAGGGTGTCGGGAAGAGGTGAGCTAATATGGGCATCTACGATTTGTTAAGTGGCCTGAGTGCTGCGATAGGAGTGCTGCGGTGACGGAAACGGAAACTATCATAAGGTGGCAACGCTCAGTGGGCAGTGGCAAACGAACAGAGCGTGATGAAGTGGATTCGGAGGAAGGAAGGAAAAGATACCGTACAAGCAGGCGAACCAACCTATGTATATGTAGCGACGTAATGCAGCGGTAATCGGAGGCCAGAGATAATATGGAAATGGGTACACCGATATGATGTCGTTGTAAGCAAGGCGTACAGAAGCTGGAATTCTGTCGTGTCCGTTGCCGAAAATAAATCTTCTGGTCGGACGGGTGATATTTAGCGGTTCGTTACGTGTCACGGGTACTATGGCCTCTGCCCACAGTCCAGACTGACCCACAAAGCGGGACTCGGACACGAGAGCGATTCAATCTGATACTTGCTAAATCGGGCAACTGGCAGAGGCTAACCGCGCAGCGAAATAAGACTTGGATTCGGACGGCAACGACACAAATACCCTACCGGATTTCCGCCACCATCCGAAGCATCACTGCACACACATCTCGAAATAATCGGCCTCTTGTTGAACTTGCTCTGTGTGCCTTCTTCAAAGCGCTAGGCGGCCAGTGATTGCGTCTAGGTATGACGTCAAACACTGGATGGACATGAATTTCTGGCGCTCTCGACTCAGCTGCAGTGCCTGGATATCCCAGTACCTGACGAGGATGCCAACAGAGCTGCATCGCTGACTCGTATCATCGCCGTCGCTTTGTTGCTTTGTAAGCACCACCGACTCCGATGGATTGAGACATTCAAGCTACGCAATCGCTGAACTCTGAATCCCTGCTACAAAAGGGTGGTGGAGTTCCAACAAATGTCCTCGATGAAGCCTTTCAGAGGGGGAAAAACACGCAAGTACAATCGGAGACAAGGAATCGAAGGGGAAAGGTCCGACAGGGCCATTGTCCACTGTGGATCGTCACTCCACGTGACTACGCGACGCGACAATTTAAATGGAGCGCGTCGCCACCCCACCCACCCTGAATCTCTCACTTCCTTCTGTTCCACCACTATCCTGAATTGTGACGATGGCGCGTACCAAGCAAACCGCTCGCAAGACGACTGGCGGTAAGTCATCGCTACTCAATCCAGAACTGCTACTCACCACGAAACGTGCTGCACGCAGGCAAACAGCCGCGCAAGCATCCCCTGCAACTGGGGGTGAAGACCACTAGCAAGAGATCTGCAAAGGTTCGTTCGGCCACCGCTACGCATGAGATCCGACTGACGCATACCTATTACCTTGTTTTTTGTTGCCTGTCACCAGACAACAATGAATGTGAGTGCCACTTGCCCAAGTACAACAACGTGTTGAATGTTGACGAGCACATCTTCTCCTATTTCTCCAGGCGGCGGGTGGTGTCAAGAAACCACACCGATTCCGTCCTGGAACGGTTGCCCTCCGTGAAATCCGTCGGTACCAAAAGTCGACCGAATTGCTCATTCGCAAGCTGCCCTTTCAACGTCTCGTGCGTGAAATTGCACAGGACTTCAAGGTCAGTCTCGGTTTTATCTGATATCGTGCACGTATGCTTACGCGGAGTGAAACCAGACTGACCTGCGATTCCAATCGTCTGCTGTGATGGCGCTGCAAGAGGCTGCCGAGGCCTACCTCGTCTCGTTGTTTGAAGACACCAACCTTGCTGCTATTCATGCCAAGCGTGTTACCATCCAGCCCAAGGACCTCGCCCTCGCTCGGCGCTTGCGTGGGGAGCGATCATAGATGTAAAGGATTTCGCTCTTGCACAGTGCCGCAGTGCTCTTCATCTATTCGCTTCGTAATGGATGTATTCCCATCTCATTTATCTCTGCAGCAACGTGACAACTAATGACATTCTGTAATGAAAGACAACTTGAAATGTGAATATGGTGAATGATGATAGGTGATGCAAGAGATGGGTCTATGATGTGCGTGATAAATTACACGAATTGTCAATGTCAATGAGCAAGATGCGTTTCAAATGCAAAAGACCAGTCACAATAACATGGCGCCGACGGCCACTCCACACGCCACTATTAGCGGGTGGAACGACACGCTCCAGGATGGCCCAAGCGCTGCACTCGTGGCATTGGCAGATGCCGCTGTGACGCTCGTTGCGGCACTCCCGATCGTTGCCGTCGGCGGTGGCCCATTCACCCCGTTCATCGCCAACGCCGTCCCCGAAAGCGACGCGAATCCGACGGATGCCGGGCTATATCGAAACACCGAGTACACATTTTTCTACACCGGTCCCAATCAGCATCCGCGAACGCGCCCGAGCTCGAGGGAAAAAGAAAGTCGACGCACGAGAAACGTATCACCGACGATCCAATTCGGCGCACTCCCACCCGTGTCGATCGCAAAGAACCCGCCGACGCACTGGTTCGGGCCGATCTGAGTCAGCTGGAAGTCGGCTGGACTGACGGACCAGCTCGGGCCGCCAAAAGACATGGCGACGTTCACCTGGGTGTTGCACGCTGTGTCGGCGTCGAGTAAGTAAATATGATCGGGTGGAGCTTGACCAACGTATGAGACGTACGATAGATCCAATAGTTTTGCCAATTGCCCGTGCCGGGCTGCGAGCCGGGAATCTGTGAATACAGGTTTTGGATGACAGAGGAAGGACCGCCGACGAGGGTCGTTCCCGTGTCAATAGCGGCGTACGATGCGGATCCAGAGGGGAGTGACACGCCGGACCCCTGCACGGTCAATTCTGGGACCAAGTTTAGCAATGACGTCACTATGGAACGAGGCAGAGACGCGCACTGGTGAGAGGGAGGACCCAAAAGCCAGGTGTGGTGACTAGATTCCGATAATCAATGCTGCCACTGTACAGGCTCGTGTTGAGATATCCTATACAAAAAGTCAGTATATCAATCTCGAGCGAACGAGTTCCAGTGCACCCATCGTAAAGCTTCCTCCAGGTTCCAACGGCCGAGCATTCGAATCATTTAGGAAACTGATACCCGATCAATAACGTTGGACGTAAATTAAACGAGGAGCGTACCGTGTCAACTGGAATCCCATCACAGGCTGCGTCCAAGCCCCGTTGCTGGCCAATGTCTGCCAGAATGGTGGCTGCCCTGAAGAAGCGATGGCCTGCCAACCCAAACCCAACAAGCCGGACACCGGACTCGACAGCAGCCCACTCGACACCTGCGTGACCGCCCCAAAAACTTGGTTGTTGACCGAAAATCCGGCCATCTGAACAACGTCCGAAACGAGATCGCCGGCCGCTTGGCCACTTCCGTAGGTGACGGAGAAGGGCTGTGACAGGTTATGGAATGTCGAGGAGGATCCGGAGTCGAAAGAAGCGTCGTTAGAGCAGCCTATATCACAATTTGTATCTGCTACCCATAAATCTCTAATCGAGATGTGAGACAATGACATGAATAGGGGTAAACTCAACGCACGCTGAACCAGTGTCGAGAGTAACATAAAATGCCGTGGGAGGTGTTCCGATGGCGATGGACCCAACGTAACTGGGAAGAAAGCCTGAGCGGCGGGGAATAAAGCAAACCTGGCTCGAACTCTTACCTTGCGTCGGCGTTCTGGTCGATCAACCTACGGACTGGCCGTCAGCGTGTGCGACAAACGGAGGGTAGACCTTACAAATTCGTGCCTTGGCTCCTCTTCGAGGGTGGAGAAGCCCCGTATTTGACTTCGAGTGCCTCACGCTCGTTTTTGGCCCAAACACCCCAGTCTTCGACATTGCGCGCAACTGGTTGTCTTCTAACAAGTGTGATCGACTGGCCAGCAATTTGAGACGGGTCGGGAGCAGCAACAGCAACCTGCAGGGAAGATAGCAAACCAGCAAGGATGAAAAATGACGAGAAAAGCATTGTGTATCTTGAGCGACGAGGAACGGGATAGCAAACGGGACTGTCGAAAGGAATGAGGGGTTCGTATTGAATGAGGGGCCTTTGGGTATTCCTAATCAATGTCATGTGCCAAGACTTCGTATACCAGCGAGCATAGAATAGCGTAGAGATGATGACTGTATAGAGTCCGGATTCAACAAGGCTCTTAGGAGTGAACGACGATCTTCCTACCTAGTAAGGAGAGACTAGGAAGGCTCCAAGACCAACTTCTAAGACTCGGCGTTGAGTCGAATAATAAGTTGGTCCGCTTCGTAACCGTTTAGCGAACTAATTCGGTTCCATGTTTGCATCAATGTGCCTTGTCCAACATGTTGGGTTATGTCAAAGCTTTGAAAGGCTCCGTCTTTCTGTCAAGACATTGGAACGAAACAGGAATGTGGACAGGCGTTCAAGTTGCAACAATTCCGATTGCGGCCGCTAGCAAATTTTGATGATCAACGCTTCCGTGCCGCCCAGACGACAAAGTGCAGATCCAGTAAGCCTTGGACCCGCGTTATTTCCCAACTCCCACTGGAACTACTCTTTTTCAACCACAAATCCAAGAATTCCCGCAAAACATCCTCCTGCCTCAGCTCTGCCACTACGAGCACCCATGTTCGTCCTACAGTCGAAACTATATCTATGGTATCAACGAGAGCGTGAAGGAGCGAGGGGTTATATATGCAGTCTACCGCGAGCACCAAATCCCATGATGCACCATGGTCGACTGTGGTAGCCGAGGTGGCCCTTGGTGCGGGACAATAACGTGCCCGTGTTGTGCCAGGTGGAAGCGAAGCTAGCACGAGCCAATCCAATTCCTCGATCGTGATGTTGGGTGTTGAATTGCCGAGGGACCCGTCAGGGGAGTTTAAGGAAACATTCTTGCGAATGAGCGGCAAGAGGGGCCTGACGTCGGTGATCATATATGTGTGAACCAGGGGTGCCAGCGCAAGACCGACAAGTCCCGTACCAGCCCTCGATGCACGAAAAACTTTCAATTGTAAAGGAAATCGCATTTATGGATGATGGTGCTCACCCTAGTTCGAGGCAATGAGATCCTGCTAACCGATCTCGATTGAAGACGGGTAATTCTGGAGGGAAGAAATGCTGTTGTAAAAGGGCTTTTGCTAATTCTGTGCTTTTAATTGCGAGATAAATATGATGCATAGAGACGCACGCTGAATTACAGCTATGACTCGGAGTATCGCAAGCCTCACCTTGCTCGCCAAACCACGCTACCCGTGTCACCGTTTCTACTGCGCAGTGCGGTCGGGTCCTGTGCGATCTCAATCACGACCTCTGGCATTGAAATGTCAGAGGCCTTCTTTCGCGCATGTTTTACTTTTTTCGTGGGCTTTGCAGGGCTAGGCGATCGAAGTTCAAACTGGATCGTCAAGGTATCCTTGCGCGAATCGATGTAGCCTAAGCCACGATACCCATCCGGACCGACGAGATTTGTGTTCGTCTGGTTGAGCGATGTGTAGAGCAGGAAAATCTGGGGTCATGTCAGTGCCCGAGGATGAAATAAGGTTTGAGAGGTCATGATGCACCTCTTCATCAGCATCGGTGATTGAAGAACTGTCGACAGGGAGGTTGATGAGAGCCTGCTCCATCTTGATGCAACTTGAAGTTATGGCGTGGAAAGCGCTATAACACTCGAACTCTTGTCGACTCAGGCGATCTCGCGCTTTCTAGACTTTAAATTGTGCTTTGATGGAGTTTTCTCAAGCTGTTCGGGTCATCCATATGGCTCGCACCAAGCAATCTATCCGCAGCAACTTGAAGACTATCGTGACTGGTAAGTCAACCACTTCAAATTAGTACTAATCTGCAGAGCTCAAAAATAACCTATGTCCTCATTCAACAACACTTTCCTGGGCCAAAACACCCATAAGCGATGTCAAAATCCTTAAGTTATACTTCATTAGGGAAGTCTGAGACTTTTACTCGCCTGCCTTTCCCTTACTCGCGAACGGGATCGGTTCCGCCGATAAGTTAAGTGTTAGGATTTTTCTGTCCAGTTCTATCATCACTGTTGCGGCGGTCATCTCTTGTCTTTCAAATTTCCGGTGTTAAAATATTTCAGAGGAGCCGCTGGACGCCGACTATGTCTCAAATAACGGACGAAGAGACACCCCTTCTAAGGGATCAATCTCAAAATACTCAGCCAACTGATCGAAAGACGCCCCTCCCATGGCGTCAATTTTCCATATTATTGTTGATTCAAATCGCAGAGCCGATAACTTCACAGGTCATGGCACCGTTCCTTCCCCAGGTAAGAGCTTGATATTGTCCATTCCTCACATTATAATCTCTGCTATCCATGTAGTTGATCAGAGATATTGGTATTACGGATGGCGAAGATTCTCGTGTTGGGTACTATGTTGGACTCATGGTTCGTAGCTCATGCGTTCTATCGGCTTCTGTCTTGAGCGCTGATATCAAGGACGTTAGCATTCGTTATTCTTTTTGGGCGAGGCGTGCACAATCTTTCACTGGAGTCGTGTGTCAGACCAAGTCGGTCGCAAACCTGTACTCTTGATGGGACTTTTTGGACTGTCGGCGTCGATGTGGTGGTTCGGATTATCCAAAACGTTTTGGAGTCTCGTCATCAGGTAGGAACAAGTTTGGGTTATCTTTCTTTCCTGACAATGTACTTCAAGTCGGTGTCTTAACGGCGCTCTCAATGGAAATACCGGTGTGATGAAGAGTATGGTGGCCGAGATGACGGATGAAACAAATGTTGCCCAGGCCTGGGGTATTATACCAATCAGTTGGTCTGTTGGTACAACATTGGGGTCTGTTTTTCGTCATCCACTGTGTTCATCCTTTGTGCTGAATCAGCCCCCGAGGCCACTGATCGGCGGGACTCTAGCTAGACCTGCGCAAAGATTTCCTGATATCTTCGGCGATTCTGGATTTTATAAAGAATACCCTTACTTTTTACCCTGTTCGGTCTCGGCGACCGTCAGTTTACTTTTTTGGTTCATAGTTTTCGTGTTTATGAAAGAGGTACATTGGATGATCTGATGATCCAGTGTGGCTGATGCTTACTGTTTTCATTTAGACTGCAAACCCTCAAATGACGGTTCGCCAATACATTTTGGGTGGAACGACCAAAGAAGATAGATCGAAGTCCGATTCCGGAGCCTTTGGGGACGGTCTAGTATCAGCACCAAAAGCAACGAATCAGCAACTTCCTGTCCGTTCCCTTCTTGTTCGCCCGGTTCTCATCGCAGTGGGGAGTTATGCAATGTATGCCTCGACCGAGGTGGCCTTTCGGACAGTTCTCCCCGTCTTCTACGCGATGCCCATCGAAATGGGTGGTCTTAATCTTGACCCACCTTCAATTGGGGTCATTATGGCGCTTCTTGGGCTGTCAGGGGGTACCATTCAATTGTTATTGTTCGTTCCCGTGTACAACTGGCTCGGTGCAAAAACCACGTTCTTCACGAGTGTTTCTTTGTGCATCCCTGTGGCAGCACTGTTCCCGGCGATCAATATCGTGGCACGGGCATACGGCCTGAACTATTTCGTCTGGTTCCTTGCAGGACTCCAAGTACTCTTGTATCGTTTCTCGGGTTTTGCTTTCGGTAAGCCCACATGTTGTGACGAAATTGCCCATCTGACGGTTTATGTTACATTAGCGACCACGTTCATGTACATAAATGCTGCTGCGCCGAACAAGGGATCGATTGGCGCCACGAATGGTCTTGCGCAGATGACCGTCTCTGTCATGCGCGCTGTTGGTCCTGCCGTCGTCAACTCTGCCTTGTCGTTCAGTATCGAGGAACGCATCATGGGTGGCCATTTCGTGTACTGGGTGATGGTTGCCATGGTCGGTTTAACGCTGTGGGTAGGCTCTCTCCTGCCGAGCACCTTGCAGAATCCAGAATAGCATCCAGTTGACTTGACAGGAGTTATTTATACATATTTGGTCGTTGTATTATTCAGCCATTCTTGCATGTCGACTTTCTCTGTTTGCAACCGCCACCATTACCATCATATATCTGCCATGTCTGACTCGCCACGACTTGTCGACTCCTTCACCGCGCCCAAGGAGATTCTTCAAGAATTCGCAGACCTTGCAGAGGAGGAAAACTTTGACCCTTTTGCCGAAACAGCCTCGAAGCGTCAAATTGCGTCGAGGCAGTCGGATTACCACAGTCGTCGCTTCAACCGGGTCGCACAAGAAAGCGCCGATGCGTTCAAACATGCGGAAGAAGGCACGGAGGTTGAGGGAGGGTACAAGGATGCGATGAGATTGGTTCGTTTGGAGCAGGAAGAGGCGCGTGTGCGAAGGGCAATCGAGGAAAAGGAGAGGCGGGAGAGGGAGGAGGGAAAGATGAAAATGGACTTGGACAAGACGCCTCCGGCTTCTGAGCTTGAAGATGTCGCCATGGAGCTTGCTACTGCGAAAGAGCTCGCCGAGGCTAGGGAACGCGACAGGGAAGCAGCGGGGGCGAAGCGGAAACGGAGATGGGATATGGCGGAGCCCACGGACGAGAACATGGATCCAAACAAACTAGAGGCGTCGAAAGAGGAGGCGTCTGCGCCGAAGAAACGGCGGTCTCGTTGGGACGCCACGCCCACGGAGAATATTGCTTCTGTAGCCGAAACTCCCAAACGTTCGCGGTGGGACCAAGTTGCTGTCGTCCCTGATGTGCCGATGACCCAGATTATCATGAACGCGCCGGGTATCATGCACGAGGACAAACACAACCGTTACCTCACGGATGAAGAACTGGACGCTATTCTGCCTGCCACAGGGTACGTTATTGTTACTCCTCCGCCAGGTTACGCGCCAATGGTTGCCCCCCGCAAGTTGATGGCAACGCCTATTACTGAAGTCGGGGGTTTCCACATACAAGAATCGTCTGACGCCGCTGCTATCGCGGCAGCGGCGGGTCTCACACCTGAACTCCCTGCTGAGATTCCCGGTGTTGGCAACCTTGCCTTCTTCAAGCCGGAGGACGCTCAGTACTTTGCAAAGATTCTGAAGGAGGAAGACGAAACAGAACTTTCGGTGGATGAAATGAAGGAACGCAAGATCATGCGACTTCTGTTGAAGATCAAGAATGGCACTCCACCTGTCCGAAAGACCGCCCTTCGTCAGATCACGGATAAAGCTCGCGAGTTCGGCGCTGGTCCTCTCTTTGATAAAATCCTTCCACTGCTCATGGAACGCACACTGGAAGATCAGGAACGGCATTTGTTGGTCAAGGTCATCGACCGCGTCTTGTACAAACTTGATGATCTCGTCCGCCCTTATGTGCACAAGATCCTTGTTGTCATCGAGCCCCTACTTATTGACGAGGATTACTACGCACGTGTCGAAGGGCGCGAAATCATATCTAACCTTTCAAAAGCCGCTGGTCTTGCACACATGATCTCCACCATGCGTCCTGATATCGATCATGCTGATGAATACGTTCGCAACACGACTGCCCGCGCATTCTCTGTTGTCGCATCCGCCCTTGGTATCCCTTCACTACTCCCCTTCCTCAAGGCAGTTTGTCGTAGCAAAAAGTCGTGGCAGGCACGTCACACTGGTATTCGAATTGTTCAACAGATTGCTATCATGATGGGATGTGCCGTGCTCCCTCATCTGCGAAATCTCGTGGGCTGTATTGCTCATGGCCTCACGGACGAACAGCAGAAAGTGCGGACCATGACGGCCCTCGGCCTCGCTGCCCTGGCTGAAGCTGCGGCACCTTACGGTATCGAGTCGTTTGACGAGGTACTCAAACCTCTTTGGCTTGGTATCCGTCTACACCGTGGCAAGGGTCTCGCCGCGTTCCTGAAGGCTATCGGATTCATCATTCCTCTTATGGACCCTGAATACGCCTCTTACTATACCAAAGAAGTTACAGTCATCTTGATCCGCGAATTCCAGACGTCCGATGAAGAGATGAAGAAGATCGTACTCAAAGTGGTCAAGCAATGTGCCGCTACGGAGGGTGTCACCGCCCAGTACATTAAACAAGATATTCTTCCCGACTTTTTCAAGTCGTTTTGGGTTCGTCGCATGGCTTTGGATAGACGCAATTACCGCCAGGTCGTGGAGACCACTGTAGAACTTGCGCAAAAGGCAGGCGTTTCGGAAATTGTTGGAAGAATAGTTAACGAGTTGAAGGATGAAGCGGAGCCGTATCGCAAGATGGTTATGGAGACTATTACCAAGGTCGTCGCAACTCTTGGTGCCTCAGACATTGATGAACGTCTTGAGGTTCGCCTTGTAGACGGTATCATCTATTCCTTCCAGGAGCAAACCACGGAAGACCAAGTCATGCTGGATGGTTTTGGTACGGTCGTCAACGCTCTTGGCATCCGAGTCAAGCCATATCTCACTCAGATCGTCTCCACAATCCTCTGGCGTCTTAACAACAAGAGCGCCAAAGTTCGTCAGCAGGCGGCCGATCTGACCACACGACTCGCGGTGGTCATCAAGCAATGCGGGGAGGACCAGCTTTTGAGCAAACTTGGTCTCGTCTTATTTGAACAGCTGGGTGAAGAATATCCCGACACGCTCGGTAGTATCATTGCAGCTGAGGGTGCGATCGCTAACGTCGTCGGTATGACCCAGATGAACCCTCCGGTCAAGGATCTCCGTGAGTGCTCGTGTATCATTTAGCGTTCTGTGATTGATTTTATGTTGTTCAGTGCCTCGAATGACGCCAATTCTCCGTAACCGACACGAAAAGGTGCAAGAAGCATCCATCAACTTGATTGGTCGTATTGGTGAGTCTTGTCCATCTCCGCTGGTGTTTTTTAGAGCACTAATGTGTATTCTCAGCTGATCGCGGGGCTGAATTCGTCCCTGCACGAGAGTGGATGCGCATTTGCTTTGAGCTCTTAGACCTTTTGAAGGCGCACAAGAAGGGTATTCGACGAGCTGCTGTCAACTCGTTTGGTTACATTGCGAAGAGTTTGGGTCCTCAAGATGTCCTTTCAGTTCTCCTCACCAACCTTCGTGTGCAAGAACGTCAGAGCCGTGTCTGTAGTACCGTCGCCATTGCCATTGTAGCCGAGACTTGCGGACGTAAGTGATCCACCTTGTCTACGCTTTCCATATGCTGATATTGTTTTCTAGCTTTCACATGCATCCCTGCCATTCTCAACGAATACCGTACTGCGGAACTCAATGTACGGACCGGTTGTCTCAAAGCACTGACCTTCGTATTCGAATACGTTGGCCCACAATCCGCTTACTACGTCGACTCGGTGGTCACCATGCTCGAAGACGCGCTTACAGACCGTGACCTTGTCCATCGTCAAACGGCGAGCGTCATCGTCAAGCATCTCGCTCTTGGTGTCGCAGGTCTCGGTTGTGAGGACTCGATGCTCCATCTGATGAACCTCGTATGGCCCAACTGTTTCGAGACTTCGCCACATGTCATTGGTGCGGTCATGGAAGCCATCGAAGCGATGCGCGTGACGTTGGGCCCAGGCGTTCTGCTGAGCTATACGCTCCAGGGCTTGTTCCACCCCGCGCGTAAAGTCCGTGAGGTACGTCCTTGTTTGATCATTTGGGTCCAATCCGATTATTGCTTACTACCACCGCCTAGGTCTATTGGCGTGTCTACAACTCGCTGTATCACGGTGCTGCGGACGCGATGGTACCGTTTTATCCGGACCTTAGCGAGCTGAGCGAGGGTCAAAATGTATATGATCGTCACCCGTTGCAGATGTTTGTATGATGGCTCGTTGCTTGTATGTTGTGAGGTTTTAGTTGAATGTTATTTTCGTTGTAATGGCTAGAACACCAAGTATCACTGAAAGTGTATTGACACTTGCGACAGTGAACAGGACAAAATGCCTCGAATGTCAGTAAAAGCGTGACACTGGAATTCAGTTGAGTTGATGTCTAGTTCTGCTATAGCACAAAGCTCCAGCTAGATATTCGTCTCAGCATCATCCACTGCCCACATCGTCCCAATCACAGATCGAAATCCAGGGAACCGTATCGCAGACGTGAGATAGATCACCTTGCCCGGACTCTCTTTGTCTCCCACAGTCGTATGGCAAGGTACGCGAATTCCGGGTTTTGCAGGTCGCATCGAATGATGTGTTGGATGGTAAAGTGGCCGTCACGGAGAGCGAACGCGCATTCGAATGGCTCCTTACATGATTCTTGTTCCTCCATGCGAGTGACGGTTGCGTGACCGCTGACTCGCCGCGGGTTGGCAGGAGACTGGTTGCGAAGGCAAGCAGAGAATGCATCGACAGCGAGCGATGATGTGAGAATAATGGGAGAGCAGCCAGATGGGGAACGACAAGTCGAAGAGTTGATTGATGTGCGAGAAGGATCGTGGGGTGGTGAAATTTTTCGGAAGCAGTGGCCCATGCTTTTGCAGCAGACAGGTCATCTCAGGAAGAGACTGATTGCATTCCATGTGCAAACTCGCTATAGAGAGAAAATACGCAGATTAGTTGCCCATCATGATGAACCCTCGCTTTACCATGCATACAATCTGCTCATCCAGAACATCCCGCATCAACTTTCGTTGCGTTCCCGGACCGAACCGATGAGGAGTCAAAATCACCGACACTCCGTGAGTACTGTATAAGAAACGGCCCCGAGTCTTTCGAGTGTGGCTATTGGGCCCCGAATCGATGAAGTCGAAGCACGCTTCCGAGAAGGACGACCGTAGACGCTAGTGTCGCATAGCCATTCAATAATACCTTGGAGCAAAAACACAACACCTTATCGAGCATCATGATTATCAATTTCCACTTCATTTTCTACCTGAGAAAATGGATAATACTTGAAGTTATTGAACGCAAGGAATTGAGTCGCACCATGCACTGAGTTGTTATTGATATATATGCAACCAGTGGAGTATCACCTGGTCGCATCTGGTCTATCTCTAATCTGTTAATCGCTACATCATGAGTCAAAGTGATGCTACAGTCACGATCTAGAATCTCGCTTCTCCGCATTGATGCTTGCTTCACGCCACTGCTTACCTTTCCAAATTACAAGCAATATGATCAATTCCGCCAACAACATCAAGCCAGCCCACAACGTATAAAGACCCCCGTCGCCGATAGCATCCTTAACCATACATCAACGCGAGACGACGCGTCAGCGCAACACAGACAGACCTGCAATGGCACCGCGATTTCTGCGGCAACAAACCCAAACAAGCCACGGAATGAGCTGTTTGTGGCTACTGCGCTGGACGACCGTCCAACATTGGCATCTACCATGTACGCCAAAGTACCAGCATATATCCATCTGAACATCCACAAAAAGGTCAGACGAGGAAAAAAAAAGGGGAAATCTGGGCGCGACGCACATCGAAAAGAACCCGGACAAGAAGAGCATAACACAGATTGCTGCGACATGCACGCGCTGTTGGCAGACCCAAGCATACCCAATAACGGCGGGCGGAAACCACCACATGGCAGGTTTACTGCTCTCTAATCTCATCTACGATGCGATCCCTATGAGTACATCGTTTACTCAGGAGCCATTAACCATCGCGTCGGACTCACCTCCGCGTAGCTTGCACCACCGTTTGCAACTTTGAGCTGAGCGAGTATCCTATCGGACCACCGTCCGCCCAAGATGCTGCCCAGCATACTTCCTAAGGAAAGGCGAATATTAGTCCGAGCTACATCGCTTACTCAAGCTGTCAATATACCGACCGATTCCATAGGAAAGTAGCACTAATCCGATCATCATGGCGTCATAATTATAATGAAGTGACAACGTTCGTGCACAAGTGTACGTGATGCTGAAACTGAAAGCGAAAAGAAGCCCTGAGGGATAACCAAAGTTAGGATTGTCAGGCTTGGCGTCATACTACCCACCAGATGATACGAGAACACAGATATTGTTCCTACGACTCAGAATTCGGAGGTAGGGAGGAATCGGGTTAACGTCCGCGATAGATAGTTTGACTTCCTTGATGGCTGCTAGTGGGACGACCGCAGGTTGGGCTTCCACGTCGCCTCTAGGTAACTGCATTCCGGAAGTTCCTTCTTCTGATGTCTTCTCACTAGCAGGTCGTTCTTGCATGGTTTGCTTCTCTTGGGCGAGCGTCCGTTCCTGTATACGTCTCTTCAGGACATTCTGGTACGTCAAACTCCGTTCCTTTCTGAACGTATCCTTGAACAAGAACAGTAACGCTGAAAATATTATGCCTCCCCAAATTGCCAGGAACCAAAATACGGCACGCCAACTCAAACCCTGCGTGAGTCCACCACCTAGGATAGGTCCGATTGAAGGACCCAGGAGTGGTGCAGAGTAGTAAACACCCATCATGGTCCCTCGTTGATGTGGTTCATAGATATCTGCGAGTGTTGCGGCGCCTATGCTCATCACAGCACTCGCACTAAGCGAACGGATTAATGAACGGAAGAGAGAAAGGCACAGACAGAAGAGCTTACCCAGCTCCCTGAACCATTCGCATGCCAATGACAAGACCTATGGTGTTTGAAACTGCCACGATGGCCGAACTGACGATAAACAGCGTGATGGAAATTAAATAGACAAGCTGCCAATAACAAGTCAGTGTACGTGCTATGATCGTAACATCCAACTGTCGCATACTTTCCTCCCTTTGATCTCGCTGATCGCGCTCCACACGAGAGGAAAATTTCCCTGTACAAGGATACAAAGAGACAGGCTCAAGCTGATTTCAGAGGCTGTTGTGTGCAATTCCTGTTCGATCTGAGAGTTTGCGGCTAATGTTTGATGAGTCTTCGTCCTGATGTGTGAGGAAAACGACCACCCACGATTCTGAATGTTGGGACACAAACCGGCAATCATGGAGGCTCCTGAAATGATGATCAAGATTGCGTTCTTCAGTAGACCGGTGTTGATGGCGTCCACTCGTACAACGTGAATAAGAAGCCAACCTTTCTAGCATGCGACCAAATTCGCGGATCATCCTCTACAAGTGCATGTTCAATGTCGGGCTTGATTGCACCTTCGGGAAGGGTAGAAGAGTTGGGCGTTACACAAGGGGACACACCCTTTGCTATAACAGTGACGTCTGCAGGGGTAAGCGATGTAGTCTGGCTGTCGGAAATTTGTGTCATGACTCGCGAACGTCGTGAAGACAAGTAGAATACTTGAGGTCGGAGAGCTGGAAACACGCAGCTATTATAAGTGGCAACACCAGGTTCACACATGACATGACCGTGGTCCGGCAAGATAAGGTGACAGGGCCCTTGGCAGATTAAAGCAGTATGGGCACTTGATTGGGAGTTGATCGGCCGAGAATATCCGATCTAGTTCCCAGCCAGTGTTCGTAATGACCGGAGGGGGAAAAAATCACCAACAGCTAGGAGGAACCAACAACTGGGCAGGTCGCATCAAATGGTATCTGGATTCGCAAGAACACTGCTCACTGGTCAGACACATAAACCAGAATACCCCCTGGGATCGAGGCCGACTGAATATGTGAAAAGAAGTCCTGTTATATTGCAAACATTCGAAAGCATCCGCGCATCAGGTATCTTCCACTGCTCTTCCGCATATATGACGGTTGCTTTGCCCATAGCAGTTTGCTCGCTAGGTCAACAAACCAGCTCGCTAGTGATACGCCCGATTTCATAATGAGTTCCAAATAGGGGCACGGGCGGTGGCTTGCTCTTGTCAGGCCCACAATGAATTGGCACCACAGCGATTACCGAGCTCCTGTCCTCGTTATTAGCTCCATAGCCTGAGACTCGTTCAGGGTAGCTCGGAGCCTCGGGCACAGTGATAACCTCAGGGCAATGCCTCGTGTACTTGTACAAATCGAGTCGGTGAACTGAAATTTCACTGAATCTCCTGGAGACGACAATGGTCAGGAGATGGTGCGTAAAGCATTGTCAGGCAGGTTTGCGTTCAAATGTCATGATTGTAGCCTCGGTTAGCAACGGTCATCTGAGTTGGATTCGCACGTACATAAGCAATCAGGACGGGCGTGAAGAAACTTGAAGCCCGAAGCTTGAAGATCTGAAAGTTTTCGAACCCGGAGGCAAAACAGTACTTCGTCTGTCACACGTCACACACGTATTTGACGACTCGACGATACGAAATTTCTCCCTTGTAACGCGTAACAGGCCCTGATGACGAACTAAAAATTGGCTGTCGAACGGACCTACATGTGGTCTTTGCCATCATGCCATCAGGCCGATGATGAAGACGAAATTCCCCACGTGTAACGTGTCACAGATCAGCCATGTCACGCGTCACAGGGGGGGCCAACTCGATTACATAATTAAGGCGGTTTCTAGCATAGGAGCCTGCCTGAGTTAGAGGCATGTCCGAAACGCTTTCTCTCGGCCAGCTTCCATTAGAAATTTTGCTGAATATATTTTGCTACCTTCATGTTCTAGACATCCTTCAAATACGCAGGGTATGTCCCTTTTTTTTCGCATGTCCGATGTTCAGGCCTAAATCAGGTTTTCGTAAGATCAGGACGACTTGTTCTGATCTGAAAAGTCTGGTTTGGGAGACTAACTACAAAGACCTTGCAGGTTTCTCGATGGTTGAACGGGGTTACCCACCGCAGGGATGTATGGGCAGAAGCCTATCGCAAAGCCGACGTCATCTGTCCTCCCGGTCCATTCCTTTCACAGTCTGCGCACGACTTGGAGAATGCACTTGAGACTAGTTTTCGCGTCACCCGGAATCTTGGGCGCCAAATGTCAGCTCGGATGCGCAAACCAGGAGAGTTTTGGTTTGCGGGTAATTATCTTCATGCTAGTTTTGTCTTTGGGCGGTTTCTGCTCATCGCTGTCAGTAAGGACATACGTTGTTATGACTTGAACTTCCACACATCCAATAGCAACTCGGGTGGAAGTATTGTTTACAGACCGACATATGGATGGCTCAAGTCAGTTCGCTGTGTTTCTGCCATCGATGTCGAGGGTCGCCTGATCACCTGCATGGTCCTGAGCGAAGCTGTGCAGGCAGAGAATCAAACACAGATGTCAGTGGGCTTTGATATATGATCATCTACAATTGAGGATTCTAGTACTGACGTCGATTACTAGCTCAATCTACTTGTTGAATATGACGGAGCAATCTGAAGTAACTCTGAATCTACTTCACTGCTTCCGAGAACACAATGAGCTCATCATCCGCTTCGTTGACCTTGGTCCTCGCGTGATTGTTGTCTCAGTTGGCATCGCCGCTGTCTCTAATGATCAGCGTATCGTCGCCTTGGACGTGCATACAGGCACGCAGTTCCTACTTCCTTCATTTGCCGATTTGGTGCGGGAGGCAGGCGAGGTGGGCATCCCCGTTCACGCTCCATTCCATTGAAAGTTTAACATCTACGCCATAGGCGACATATATGATTCCGTTTACGAGCATTTCGACGTCAACACATCTCCTCCTAGCCAAGTCCCTCTGCACCCAACATACTGGGTGGAGGACATCCATCCAGGCATACTCTCTTCCCGCTTCAAATGCGCAAAGTTCCACCTCTCTAAACTGCTCACACCGCGGTATCATTCCCAACATCAAGGTATACGACATCTCACTCCTTCAGGACGCCATCCTCCACCCAACCACGCAAGATATCCTCATCACCATCCGAGTATTCGGGCCTCCTCCTAGCACCTCGCCTTCGCAATATGGCACCCTTTGCCTTAGCAGTTCTCGATCTCACAATGAGATCGGCACGATCGCATTCCTCATGCGTGGCTCACTCCATCAGTTCCCCCAAAGTGCATTTCTTCACCCGTCTTTCAACGGCACTGGTCGGGTGTTTTGCACCGAACCAAGCTCGTCTAGGCTCGCTTCAGTGATCCAGTTTGCAGTGCTCGAGTACGACGTGCGCCGCGGCAGCAGTGCTAGCAAGGTTATAGCATACCATTGTGCCACTAGTACGCGGTTTCGAACACCACGCAGGCTCTTGGACTACGACCCCTACTCTGGACGGATTTGCGTCTCCCTTGTCTCGGGATCGCGTGAGGTGATTCAGATTTTTGATTTTGCTGTGTAGGTGCAGGTCGACAAGTTGAGTGTACGGACCTCGCGACACGCACGCGCAGCATAATTAACCGTCCATCGCCGCACGTACACTTTCGCCAACGTTCTCCAAATTTGTCTATCCTACTTTATCGGTTTGTTCCCACTGTGCACGCCTTTCTTGCACAATCTCCTTCCGTTCGGCCTTCTCTACGGTTTTCCCACCTAATACATACTATCGCTACGTGGCCTTATTATTTATAGTGCTTTGCTTATCGATTGCGCCAGTTTTTTTTACATCGGATCAGTGCGTTAAACCATGCCCGACAAGATAGCTAGCGTGTCCGGTTGGCAGTGATGACTCATCTTGGACAGCATCAAGAGCATCGCTAGCTGGTAGGCTCACCATGTGGGGTCTCTTGATAATGTATCAGAATGATCACTTCAACGTACATGTACAATGCGCATACACCTCAATACCAAAGGTAAGTACAATTTGTGTAATGATCTTGCGAAAAAACCAGACCTCTTCATTTTCATTTCATTCACAACTACTTCTGTCAGTCATCATCCACACCAATCAATTTGGTGATCTGTAAATCCCGAATGATCCCCGTCGAAAAATCATACACCCAACCATGCACCCGAACCGGCCTCCTCTTCGCTGATCTCCTCACGAACGCCTCAATCTGCGGTCCCGTCAAATTTTCCACCTGCATCCGCACGTTCTCCTCCACGACAATGCGGAGCGCCGCCTGTTCGTCGTCCTTGGGGAGACAGAGACCCCGGACACGCTCGACGAGCGGCGGGACCTCTATACCCATAGGTGACGATGTGCGCAGCAGCTGCTTCGAAGCGCCATTACGCTTCCCCTCTGGCTCATCCACCTCCGTCAACACAGCCAGATTACCCGCGGTTAGCATCGACGAAGCACCCATTGACCGACGGTTTGAGAATGCCGGAAAACGATATGTCTCGGGTGATCGCAATCGCTCGTTATCTTGCTGAAATGGTACGTCGAGAACCTCTTGGACGCCCGTCGCTCGAGTGCCTCGCTTTTCTTGAACACTGCGAGCGAAGTCGCGACCGCTGAGGTACTTCTATCGATGGTCAATGCCATTGGTGTCGTTGCGATCTGGCGAGGTGATGTCCCCAGAAACGGGTTGAAGGTAGATTCCGCTTGAATTCTTGATTGCTACTCGGACATGGAGAAGAAATGGCGGTACCTGAGGTCAATTTGGCGTATACTGATACTATGACTTTCGAAGTGCATCATCCCAGATACACTCTTCACGATGGATGTACGATGTGAAGGAGGACTCGTGTTCGGACAGGAATTAGTCGTCTTCCTGCATAGAGCGCAGGGCGGCGACTCCACGGCAGAGACGGACAGGACGCAGGGTGAATGTTCCATAGTGAAGAGTCTGTCTTTTTCTTATAGCTTGGGAGTCGTTTAGCAGCTTTTGTTGATGCTGCAAATGGGTGAGGTGAGACCTGGGGGATCCGGGCCATTGACACCGAGCTTTGAAGGAGCGCGAGTTTCAGTCCTTCGTGCATTTCTCACTCACTCAGAAGTCGGTACGAGAGATGAAGAATGCGACGGGGGGGAGTGAGTCGGGGACGGTGACGGTAACAGACTGAGCAAGTTCGCGAAGGAGCATGCGGGGGAAAACACGGCGCATCGTACCTGTATCGGTAAACGTCACAGCTTTACAGTAGTTATCTGTTTTGCTGTTACTCGAATTGGTGCCTTGAAAGTTGAACGTTGAACGTTGGAAGAAGAGCGTAACCGCCAAAATGGTGAACGAGCCATGTCTCGACCATACACTGGAAACTGGGGTCATTTCTCCAAAGTGCATGGTATTCTCGATTCATGCATGGTATGGCAATTATACAAACGTACGCAGTATCCTTACAATTAGCGTCATCTTCGGGAGGGGGATGATAACAAGGTAGAAAGAACAACAAAAAGGAGCACAAACGTGATGCGACGAACAGAACAGTGTGTGACACAGGCATGGGACCCATGGTATCCGTGGTATTCTGGGAACGGGGTATGACCGCATATTTAGTTGGAGTACGAAGGGGGTTCTGTCAATCACTCAGCAATTGAGTCAAAAATTCCTGAGGAAACTCACCAGGGGAGCGCGTGTTCTGCAATGCAGATTGCAGTACCTGTCGTTCATCATACGACAATGAGTCTACTAATCGGACGAGGCCATCCATGGACGCCTTCCGGTCTTGTTGTGCAACCTCGACGAAACGTTGCCAGAGGTAATCCGTTCTCAACCTGACCAACGTAGACGACAAATCTATCTCCTCCAACGCATTTGCGAGGGCACGGTTATCGGAACGGTCAACAGTAGATATCAATGAATCCAATAGCTTCTCCAGTAGTTCTGGTGTCGCATCTGGGTTGTTTTCAGCCAACTGAGTAAGTGCCTCAGATCGAGCAATGCGTGCGCGAAGGGCCCAGTAGAAGAAACGGCGAGCCTCCTTCCACACCGCAGGTTTGGCGCATCCCTTGGCTTCCATGCGACCAGTTCGACTAAGACACGTGAGCGCGGGCTTTACAAATAGAAAGAACAAGAACTTACTCGTGAAGATCAGCATACAACAACGCGATTTGCTTGTAAGTTGGCTGCAAGAATGTTTCCCTTTCGGCCAATGCTTCCGCGGCTGCAGCTTTCTCCTCGACAGACTTGCTAGGATCTTTGCTGGCAGTCTTCAGAGACATGTACGTAGGGTCAAGGCGTTCCATAAGCGAAAGGATCTTGTCTCGGCGCATCTTGATCTCAACGATACCCTCAGGTTCCAGCACACCAGCGCGTGCATCAACATCAGCGTACATCTCCATCTTGGAAGAGTTGATCGAGGGGTCGAGGACAACCCAAGCACCACCACGAAGTTCTCCATTTGGCACAATATAGACGAAGACGGGCTGTTTGTAACTGGACAGACCATCGACGATCTTCGACCCTTGCTTCAAAACTTCGTCATACATGTCCTGTTGACCACCGGAGAAACCACGCCAGTTGGCAAAGATGATAAGCGGGAGGCCTTCGCGGTTGAAGTCGAAAATGGCTTGCGCCGTCTTATACGCCGAGTTAGGGTACCAAACCTGCCCGGCCTCCATGACCTTTTGCTCGAACGATGCAGGATTAGCGGGGTCTGCAGGAATAACACGTTCAATGGTGCGAGTCTCGACAGCGATTACACCGATAGGAATGCCCCCCAGCCGCGCACGACCGACGACAACAGTCTGGGCCCATCCCGACAGCGTTTCCTGGAAAGACCCATTGTCAAAGAAGCCCGGTAGCCATTCCGACGTTTGTTCGTCGACCTTGCCCTCGATGAACCAACGAGGGTCATAGGGACCCTTGGGTGGAACATAGGCAATCTCGCGGTCCCAATTATCCGATGTTTCACGGATGGGCAGTAGGTCCCCTTTAACCTCGGGGATGTACGACAGCCACTGCAGGATGTGGGTAACACCCTCTAGGTCACTGGCTGCGGTTAGATGCGAGACACCATTCTTGTGCATGATTTGAGTGCCGCCGAGTTGCAAGTTGGACGTATAGACTTCGCGACCAAGCACCTTGTTGAGTGCGGGCGCTCCAGTCAGGATGATCGGTTGTCCCTCGACTTGGACAGCACGTTCACCCAGGCGGACAAGATATGCACCAATGCCGACAGAGCGAGCAGTGACCAAGGTGATGGTGAAGATATCGTCGTAAGCACGTGATGTTTCTCCCGCAATAAGACCTGATCCCTTCAACGACTCGACACCGAGGCCGTCCTGGAGCCCAATGATGTCCGTGATCTTGTAGCGAACCTCTCCGTTGACTTCGACTTCTGTCGTACGAATTGCAGTGGCGGCCTTTTCTTGCACTTTGAGATAGTTCTCCCGCGTCAAGTAGAGATATTCGAAGCCTTTCTCTGGGTGAGCCTCATCGTTCCAGGCGCACGAGAAGAGGTTCATGACCTCCTCTGCCAGACCAATACGAGCACCAGAGTTGGCGGAGAGGTAGATGCGGGGAAGCCCTCGGGCGCGCGCATATTTAGTGACGAGATAGAAGAACTGATCCTCAATGGGACCAAAGGAGCCGATTTTGTAGGTGATGTCGTTTGCGACGACGACGACCTTGCGACCATCGGGGAATTCAGGGGTTTTGAGAGTGATTACCCAGGCAACCATTCCGAATGTGTTGTTACCCGGGGCACGGTCCACTTCAGTTAGCTGATCATGTTCGTCGAGTACGAGCTCTTTTGACTCGAGCAGCTTCTTTGGGAGAATAAGCGACGAATCGTAGGTGCGAGCTTTGATCCAGACATTGTGTAGTGCCTTCGAAAACAGCTCAGGGAAGTCATATACGTAAGTGGTTCCGATGAGGTGAGCCTGGTAACGCTTGGGCTGTAAGGACTCTTTGGTTGGGTAGGGGTGGCTGACTGGCTGGAGGTGGAGGGGTCCCTTCTCTCCGATGGACTTGAGGATCGTTGTTCCCTTGTCAGTGGTAATCTCCTGGTAACCATGGAAGTTGACAACGAATCCGGATACGTTCTCGATGACGCAACGGATGGGAGTAACATTGCCTTCTTGGTCTTCGAGAGCAACACGGATCTCCGAACCGGTGACGTGCAAACGCCAGAGTCGCTTCCCGTGGCGCTCGATGAATCCGGAGATAGCCTCGAGCACATCTTCATAAGAGACCTGAAGAGTGTAGACGAAGTTCATGAAAATATGGTTGACATCGGCATTGCGGTACTGCGCGCTGACGACCTCTAGAGCATCCAAAACGCTGGTCACGAGTCGATCCGTCTCGGATATGAGGTACTGCTTCGTGCTCACAGAGCCACGCAAACGACCGGGACGAACCAAAGCACGAATGAAGAACCGATTGTCGAGCTGATTCTCTCTAGCAACAGCATGGTACATGTGAATTTGCTTGGTTTCCACGAAGACAGGCGTGAGTTTGTAATTAGAGAGACGAGTGAGCTCCAGCTGGAACGCCAACGCAGGCTCAATGTTGCGAATAGCCTGTTCTTCGACCCAGTTGCCATCAGTACCCCTTAAAGTGAAGTACAGGGGGTACTGTCCACGCTTGCAGATGAAAATGGTAACTCGGCGGACACCACGCTTCACGAGGGTTGAGTTGCGTTGGTTGACGAATTTGAGGACCCTCTCTGCCCACGCGTCTTCAGATACATCATCAACTTTATCGAAGATGCGAAGCGCTAGGTTCAGGACATTGGTTGGTTCCGCAGTACCATAGCGCTGGCGGCATTCCTCGGGATCAAACACAGGGAGGAGAGCAGCGACTCTCTCAAACCCATTTTCAAGGGCGGCCACATCAGAAAACGAGGCAATGACACCGGTACGAACAGGCTGGGATTGCTTCCGGCTGAGCAAATAGGAGAGGTCGCTGACGGATGCTTGACGTTTCGGAACACTTTGGCTTGGGTTAGACACCTTTCGGCCGAGGGAGGCAGGCTACACTTACGCAATGGGAGTAGCGATACTAGGGGTAGCGGGGGGCGAATGTGAACGACCAAGGCTGAAACGCCATGTGAGGGTACTCGGGAGCTCGCCGTCATCTGGCCCTTCACCTTCCTCATAGTCAATCGACAACAGCGAGTATGCACGATAGGCACGGCGGACATAAACCTCGAACGCGGCTGTGAAATAATGTTAGGAAGAGATGGCCGACAAAGAAAATGGACTTACCAAGTGCGACGACAGGGTCCGCATGCGAGAAGAACGCTGGAAGGACATCGTAGACGGTGTAGCGTGAATCGCTGAGCTCGCGCAAGATCTCCGCGGACGGGATTCTGTGGAATATTATTATATAGGGTGGGGGCCCAGTGCAAACAACCTCATACCTGTCCGAGGAACCCTGTTCACCATAAACGCTAGATGTCACGGATGCTCTAAGAATCGCTTCCATTTGGATTAGACGCTCCTCATAAGAGGGCATCTGCCCAAGGATAAGCACTTCACGAGCTTTCAGTGACACTGCAGTGGACGACCTAAAACCCTAATTAGTCGTAGCAAGGATGAAACAGAATGTAGACAAACTTCGACTCGAGCCCAGCAAGATCGCCGAGAACCTGGGAAAGCCGGCTCTCCGTACTAGAGACAGGGAGACCACTTGATTTGATGTAGTCCAATATTAGGAACACAAGTTTCGATTTGCTTTGAGCCTTGGTGTGGCTGAGCACGAGAGCCATCACCTTCTCGAGGTCATCTTTGTACTGTTCTCTCAAGCTCAGAACTCGAGCTTCAATGCTTCCTCCAAACAACTTTTCCGTCGACTCGTAAGCGAAAAGAAGGTTGGCGATGGTAGATACTTCGTGGCCTTTCAGGCCACCCATAAATTTCTCGAGAACGTCGAACAAGGGAGCAAGCTGTGTCCTGAACATTGCTCGATCCTGAGGAAGAATAGAGTCCTGAACGTAGTGCTCAAGGACTTTTCTAATACGGACGGCGGGGAACTCGGGTGCATCACTTCTGGACCTGGCATTGTCGATTGTCGACCGAATAGCTTCCTCGAGTTTCGATGGCATGCGGCCAGACAGACTGGACAAGATAGAGCTGACTTCTGAGTAAGGTAGTTCAGGGTCATGAAGGATTTCGATGAGATCCTTGAAAGTCGATGCCATAATGGCCTGGTTGTCGTAACCCTCAAGGATATCATTGAGTGTTCCCAAACAACGCACGAAACGCTGGTAGGGCCTGTTTCCAACAACACCAGGGAGACCCTTGGGTGGGAGGAGACCGTCGAACGGCTTGGCATGCTTGACTCGAGCGGGATCGTCAAGTGTCAGGATACCAAGAATGTCGCCTGGCTCGAGACTGACACCGGGCTGCTTAACAAAATGGACGATACCATCTTCAGCAGCGACAAGCGGCATGTACATTTTCATGACCTAGGCGAATTGAAAAACGACACCAATCGTTTCATAAAATCATACTCACCTCGATTTCTGCATATTGCTCACCAGCTTTAATATGGTCACCTGTGTCGACCAAGAATCGGATGAGCTTGCCAGGACTTGGGCTCCTCAACTGCGTTGGGTCATTCTCTTGTTCGATCAAACACGTCTTGGAGTCAACCATGAGTCGCAGAGCTCCGACTTCTTCTCTCCAGTACACCGAATGGCTGCGACCATCAAGGAGGATAAGGAGACCACCATCAGCGAGAGGGCGCGCGCCAACCATTGTCCTTCCACCATTTAGGAAAAGCGTCCACGTGTGCTTGGAGGAACGGGTGCATGTAAAGTTGTACTTGACGTTCTCATAAATGAAATCGACGCTAAACACGGTCTTCAACAAATCGCGAGCCGGAACCTGGCCCTTGTCCAAAATACGCTTGTACTCGCCAAGGCATGCCTCCGCCGCGAGGTGTGCTTTGGTGACGGCACCGCAAACAACCGCGAGGGTAGCATCTGGACGCTCTGCGGTGAGCTTGTTACTGATCAAGGAATCCAACCAGCCGGTTGTGAAGGTATTATCGATAAACGGTTCCAGTTCGAGAAGTTTGATGAGGTATTCAACGGTCGTTCTAAAATCACCACGGATGCTCAACTCCTTCAGCGCGACAATCATGTTCTTCCTACTCTCGTTGCGATCTTCTCCGTATGCGAAGATGTGACCAAACTGAGAGTCGGCAAACTCGTGGAGACCACCTGCGGAGCTAACAGAGAAATAACCCCAGACATTCGTGCTGGAACGGAAATTGAGCTCTTGAAGTGAACCGGATGATGGCTTGAAGCCAGCGTCCGGGTTCTCTGCAGTGATACGGACGGCGACAACATGTCCCTTGGGACGAGGTTTACGCTGAAGCTCGTTAGACCCAGGCTTCACCATGTCGAAGTCGATTTCGGAAGAAGCGTTAGGAGCAACACCGTACAATGTTCGAATGTGCCGAATGCGATGCAGAGGAATACCCATCGCAATCTGCAACTGCGCAGCAGGAAGATTGACGCCAGTGACCATTTCGGTAGTTGGATGCTCGACTTGAAGTCGAGGGTTGAGCTCAAGAAAGTAAAACACGTCCTCGGAGTGACTGTAGAGGTCTTGTAGAAATACTTGTCAGCGGACTTCAGAAATAGCACAAGAGGAAGCGCATACATTCAACAGTCCCTGCACTGACATACCCCACAAGTTTGGCGAGACGCACGGCAGCGCGCTCCATCTGCTCAAAGGTATCTTCTTTAGCGATCGTCACGGGGGCTTCTTCAATAATCTTCTGATGACGACGCTGAACGGAACAATCACGCCCGAACAAAGAGATCGCATTCCCATACTGATCGGCGAGAAGTTGGACTTCCAAATGACGTGCCTGGCTGGCGAGCTTCATGATAAAAATAGGTGATCCTACAACGGAATGAATACGGTATATGCGACGGGTGAATCTTATGCGCGTCCTTACCTGGAATTTCTCCGGCGACTGCGTTATATGCGTTCTTGAATGCATCAGGATGCTCGACCTTCCGAATACCCTTTCCACCACCACCCTCACTGGCCTTGATCATGACTGGCCAACCAATTTGTTCGGCTTTGGCAAGTCCCTCCTCTACGTTTGTCACGCAGGCGGCTCGATATACGTCATCTGATACGGTGACAAAGCCTTGCTCCGATAACACCGTGTCCGAGATCCCTGAGCCGGACCACGCCATAGTAGGCACATCGGCGCTCTGCGCGACGATAGTGCTTGAGATCTTGTCACCCAAGCTTCTCATAGCACTTCCGGGGGGACCGATGAACACGATGCGGTTTTTAGAGGCACTAAGACTCTCGGGCAGTCTAGGGTTTTCAGAAGCGTGACCCCAGCCCGCCCAAACGGCATGTACTCCAGCACGTTCGGCAACGTCTACAATGAGATCGACGTTGGCATAGTTGTTGTTATTGGTACCGCCTGGAACCTCGATGTATTGATCCGCCATGCGGATGTACTCGGCGTTGACTTTGAGATCCTCTGGCGTGGCCATGACAGTGAACTCGATAGCTCTCTCTGTTCCAAACGTTTCGTAGCTCCATTGACGAATAGAGCGGATTTCCTTGACGGCAGCGATACCTCGGGGGTAAACTTGAGTATATGCGTGTCATGATCGATGAAGTAGACGATACCATTATTAGCAATAAGAACCTGCGAGCGGAAAGAGAAGCGATTAGTATCTTGGTGCAAACGCGGAGCCGAGCAAAGACCGCCACTTCTTCGACTGGGAGGTGGATATGTGCGCGGTACCCACCTTTGTGATGACTGTATGACCTCCATGGTCCTGGACAAAGTCTTTTACGCGGCCAGATGGCGCCTTGTCCAACGAATTTCCACCTGGACGCGAAGCATATTAGCTGGGATGTGGGCCCCCGCCAACGTACATACCAATGAAATGCGCGGCTTTTGCGTGATCGTAGGCAGACATGATTCAGGATTCGTGTCGTTGTGTGGAGGGCTCACTGGCAGACTGCCAGATGGGAGGGGGATGATGGTGGTAAGAGGGAAAGACGATCGAGCAGAGTTATGACCGGCTCCGTTATTTTCTTTCCTTACGCGTTCCCCAAAAGTAGACTCTGGGGTTACGTAGCTTGATATTCTACTATGCTGACGTAATCATAACCGAGACTCAGAGCCACGTCCTCGTGCAGTTCCTTCCAACGGAAAGAGACACGATTGGGTGATGGTCGTGTATCGATTCAGATTATCTGAATGGAGAAGTGTCCAGACTTGAACTTGAGGAGGCACATCGAGCGGAGTCATCTCCGGCCCTCTGCGGTCCAATCATGTCAATTTCTTTTGCCACGCCGAAAACACCTGGAATGCTGCAACGGTAGCCTCTCGTCCGAGTTACAGGTAAGCATGATGTTCTTTAACCATGTGCATCATGATTGTGCAGCGCCCCAAAAGACCGGGTACCGAACAGAAGGTTCGGTTTATTGTACACGGTCAGTAATATTACATAGATCATGTCATTCCAGCAAGTCACTTTGATCCGCATTGAGAATAAGCCTGGTGTAGAACCGAATTTGCTCCAAAAACCCTTCCGCTCGGATAGCTGTAACTCGCATGCAGCAAGATGAGTACATAATCCAACCCAAGACAAGCAGGCGCTCTCCCACCTTCGTTGATGGTGTGTGCTCCATTGTAAGCGTCGGTAGTACCCCTATGACCATATCGGAAGATGTGTCTTGTGAGGTTCCAGTAATGTCTCGTGTCTGCGTCATTGCAGGCATGCCTCAACATCTTCATCTCCGTCATGACGTTTTTCGCTTACCTGTATTGCCTACAACACGACCTCAGTACATACAGCAACACATATGTGAAGAGAACTCGCCAGTAGAGAGCCCAGGTGAGATGACGACAGACTTTGGAAGGTCATCCGTGCGGAGATGGGTCTGAAGGGCAGACCGGATGGTCCCAGACAAAAGCTTATAAGGCCCACTTTCCGTCGTGGGCGTTACGGGCGCTGGCGCAAGAGAACTGTCAAAAGCGTCGTAGAGGCGTATAGTCCCCCACGATGGACCCTGCGATCCAACTATCTTTCCAAACGCCTCAAGAGTCATGTTGTATTTCGCAGCAACAGGGAGTGCAACGTCGACAAAACGGTCCATCAGTTCGGCGAGCGAACCGTGATCAACAATGCGGTGGTTCACGACAGCCCATACAGCCTCGGGAAGAGCATTCACTTTCACACCTCCGCCGACAAGATCTACAAGAAATCAGGAAGGAAAGTAAAAAATATGTCATTTGAAACGCACCGACTGCCTGAGTTGTTCCCGACAGTGCATAAAATCTGGGATCAAAGTCAACGAGGCGATCTCCAAGTTCCCGCAACTTCTCATCGCTGGTCTGCGACTGCCATAAAAGTTTTTTCAATGACGCTGGAAAGCCTGTCTCGTATTTTGCGCGGCATTCCAAACCTTGGTAGTATGTCCTTCCCCGAATCAACTCAGGTTGGTGGGGCTGAGCCTCCAGTTCGGTGATAAGACTAGCCAAGATACCGATTCCCTATATATTGGTCCGGGTCAATAAATAGATGACAAAAAGACACGCTGTTTCTTACAGTATGCTTTGGAGGCGTGCTAGAGTGCCCACCAGGAGTCAATACGTCCATACGAACATCCATGTATCCTTTCTCGGCCACCGAGGGCGTGGCAAATACCATCCCATTCCGGTCAGTGTATTCTCCTGTTATCCATGTGAGCATGCATGCTCTTGACGTGGTTTCGTAACGTACCCCCTTCATCGACAATCATGGCCAACGAATCGGGACCATAGGTTTCAAGAAGATAGTTTCCGATTGCGCCTGCGCCCTAAAATGGCCTCAACACAAATATAGCCGGGAGGGACTCTAACGCACTGTATCGCCCCCACATTCCTCGTCGATACCAAAGGCCAAGAGGATCGTACGAGAAGGTACGAACCCATGTTCCAGGAGTGTCTCGATGGTAGTTCTTAAAAGACATCAAGCCACCATCGCACGACAGGCAGCTATGTGATTCAAACTCACAAACTTCCGATGACGCCAGGCTTATCATCACAGCTTCCTCTACCCCATATCCATTCTCCGTCATAGTATCCGGAATACGGGGGGTTGATCCAGTCGTCATAGGTTTCCGGATTAACCGGGACAACATCCATATGAGCAGCAAGTAGGAGGGGCTTGACATTTCCGGTTCCCTTCCATTCATACACCAAGGCATAGGTATTCACTTTGGTGCGTTTAAGGGTCGCATGACTGCAGAAAGGATCTGTCAAATTTCCAGAGTTGAGCCTGTTACACTTACACCTTAGGGAATCGTGACTCGAGATATTCGTGGAACTTGGTCTCAATTTCCCATCGCGGATCCTCTGCAGGGAGTCCCAGGTCATCGTAAGATTCCGTGCTAGAGTGCACGCCTCGGATAAGCATCTCAGAAAAGAGCGAACGTAGGAAATACCCACGGGATACGAACAGCACCGCCCAACGACTCGTACGCTTTGAGCTTGAACTCGCTTGAACCAAACTCTTGGTCAAGGCTGTTCAGCAAAGCTTCATGTCCCGGAGGAGTGAGCACCTCGAACTGTGGGCAGAGATCATCAAGAGCAAGTGCAGTTTCACTTTCCCACCCAGGATAGTAGTTATGAAAAAAGGTTACAGGCAAAAAGCGTTGCACCAGGAGGGCAATGCTCAAGTAGCTTACGAGCCTTAGCAGTCCAAAGTATGTCCTTGACCGCGAACATTCGGGTTGAACATCTTGGCCAACGGCACCTCGTTCGCAATCAACCTTGTCTGCTGATGGTACGAGGTCATGGTGTGGAGAAAGCTTGTCGACCCGGGGAGCTGGACTGCTCGGCTGACTAGCTTGAGCAGTGGTTTGTATAGCCATTTGCCGCACAAGAGCACAGAGCCGCCTATCGGAGGAATGCATCAGGATGAGAGATTGGAAAAACGCATATAAGGTGGGAGCCCCAGCATGAACCTAATTTTAGACAGAATGTCACGAGTCAGACTTTACATACCGAGGAGGCCGATAACTGATCGCGGAGAGCAAGTTGACAAGACTAGATCCCAAAGCCATCACATGGTACTTGGAGACGCGACCACATGAACAGCCAAGCTTGTAAACGCGTCAGTTCAGTCACTTGAAACAACACCCTTGTGGTTTTCCGATTTTCTCCCGGTTTCCATTTCAGTGTGCATAAGCGATATAACAGTCTAAAATGCAAACCCCAGAACCCAAGATGATCATTGGTGCGACGAACCAACGGTGGATCACGTTGGACAGGGCTAGACTGCGTGACGTGGAAGAAAAGGTCCATGCATCGCAACGACGTGAGAGATCCCGTCTCTGAACATATGGTTGAACACACCCGCGATACGCGAACCGGTTTCGAACACGCACCGGCGAAACATGAGCATGAGCAACGCGGGCGCCCGTGCCCAATCACAAAACTGGTTCGTTTTGACCTACCAGTTGATCAGTGACTCGGACGAGCCTTGAGCAAATCAACGCGAAACGCGTGCGTGAACGAAGTTCGAACTTGCATTCATCGCCTCGCCTCGCAGCTGCGGCGTGAGCGTGGTCCATTGAAAGTCAACCTGAACCGCGTGTGCACCCTCACCAAAACCACAAGGCCATCACGTACAAGTTCAAGTTCAAGTTATTTAAGCCAGAATCCGAACCAGATCATCCCCATCTTCAGCCCACTCATGACTGACGCCGCACCCGCAACCTCATCCACCGACACCGGCTCTTCCCCCAGGGAGAACGGCGCCGTCAGTACTGGCCCAAAAGCCATCGTCAAAAACGTCGATATGATAGAGGACATGCAGCAAGAGTCCATCGACGTCGCATCTGCAGCCCTCGAAAAATACACCATCGAGAAAGACATCGCAGCTCAAATCAAGAAAGAGTTTGACAAACGACACGGCCCTACCTGGCATGTCGTCGTCGGAAAGAACTTTGGGAGCTACGTCACCCATGGTACGAACACCGTTTCTTTTTTTTTTCTTCTTCTTTACCCCAAGACCAACTAAAACCCTCGTACCCAGAAACCAAACACTTTATCTATTTCTACATCGGGGCTCTCGCCATTCTGATCTGGAAGTCATGAAGCGAACCCCAGATTCATTCCTGTTCTTTTAGATTATCGTGAGCGCTTCCGTTGATCCCCAAATCGACTCATCGTTTCATCCTCAAGCACAGACACGTCAAAGGAGACCTCTGTAACACTGTTATCCCATCCACTTGCCATCTCTAACAGACCTCGTTGGCCATGTAATTAATACGCCTGAATTTCTTGCTGCCATCGATGAGGTTTGCGCGAGTCTAAGCTTTCATCTCTACAATACAAAAACGAATGCACACAACAGAGTACTCTACAAGTCTATCCATCATGTCAGATCATGATACGAACGTGAAAAAAAAAAGAGAACTAGTGAGACCCGCTCAGCCCGCCATCGGCGGCGTCTTCTTCCCTCTGGTAACCACCTCCACAACGACACGCGCCAAACACTCCCCACCTTCGACGTTAAACACACCCACATGCAACTCACCAATATCCTCCTCCGTAGGAACACCAGAAAACTCGATCCCCTTTTTTTCATCACTCTTGCCCCCAAACCCTCTTAGCTCAACCTGCATGAACGCTGGCAACGCCCGCCCAGAGATCAATCGCGCCTCCAACCTGCGATACTGATTGCTCGCATGCTGCATCGGCACCCTAAACCTGAACTTTTCGCCCGTGCGCACCAAAAACCGCGTCGTACCGCTCGGGGTCGCACCATGTCCTTGCTGCGAAGACTCGAGCGACGAAAACGACTTGTCGGACACCGAACGCACGTTCGAGGAACCTTCCCCAAGCGTGCGCACATAGTGCATCCCGATACGCAGCTCGTCAATGCTCGTGTGACGCCCTTCTTGAGTTTCCTTGTACACTTGAGCCGTCTGACTCGCGATCCTCCGCGTGCCTGAGGACGCTTCCGGTTCAGCAACGTTGCTCGATGGTGACCGTGGCGGTGGAACGCGTGACGAGTGCGTGAACTGTTTCAGACGAGGCCGCTCCTCACCGGGGCGCAACGAATCAGGGTGTGATTCTGCAGAGACAGCACTCGTGCCAGTGCTTTGTAAACTTTCCCTCACGATGCTACAAATCAATCAAGAATCCATAGTCAAAGAAGACTATAACTAAAAACGAACCTTCGTTGAGCAGTATCTCTCACCGCAGCCGGTGCTGGCGCTCGCGGTCCCCGAGGTGAATTCGGAGGCGCGAAATCCGCCCGTCTTCTCGGGATCGATCGCTCGCCCGTCGAGTTCGAAGGCGACGTAGTGAAACTAACCACCGTACTCGCTCTCTTCACAGAAAGGTGTTCATCCCGGATCGAAGTAGCACTTTCCGCATGCGGTGACGACTTGACAATCTCCACGTACTGCCCTTGGATCGGCATCCCATCCGCCTCACCCCGTCGGACCAACGGAACAGGGTGACTGATATTGGGCTTCCCAGGAGGACTTCGCCGCTTATACTTGTCGCTCACATTCCTCGCCGTATTCCTGATCTTGCCAAAAAATTCTGCCTTCTTCATAACGCCCTCGGCGCACGACGCCTGCACCGTCGACGGCGTCGTCGGGGCGTGTGGCGAGACCCGTCGCAGCCCTAATCCAAGGTTATTGTACGAACGGCTCGGTGGATAGTATCCGGGTTCGAATGAACTCTCCTTGGCCTGCGTCTCGAGACTCCCCTTTTCCGATATCGCGCTCGAATCCACTTGATTACTCCATCCGTACCCGCGCTCGTGGTTCCGATCGCGCACCTCGATTCCGATCCCGTACCATCTCTTCTCTTCCTCGGTCCAAGCACGAGTGCCTTCTTCACCAAGAATCGCAGAGTCCTTGACACGTGCACATCGTCTGAACAACGCCAACGCAAACCCAAGAAAGAAAACGCCACCGATAATACCAAACACGAGCGACACGATCAGCGTGACCTGAGATTTCGATGGACCGCCGATTCCGCCTGTTCCACCCCCTTTGACTCTCTCCAACTCGGGCGATTGCACGGAGAGCATCGCATGTGACGTCGAGTGCGTGAGATACGAATACGCGACAAACATGACACATATTTCAGGTGTATCAGAGTCCGCGGGGATCCGACCTGTGAGTTGCGCCGCGACCGGGTCGAATTTGAGATACCCGCTGGCACTTGCAGGATTGTAAGATGCGCTCAAGTTGGCATCCTTGTGCTGCGCCGACGCGTTTGCAAAATACTTGGTGAGATCAAATCGCACCGTTTGGCCCAGGTCTGCCTGAATCACGCCCAAGTTCGATTTCGCAAAATAGGACGGGACGATATCCAGGGCGACGCTCGTGTACAAGGTTTGGTTGAAATTGGACGTCAGCGTGACCGGTAACGTCGGTTTGCCATCCGCGGCCGTAAAGTTGCTCGGAGGAGTACCAAACAGCGTCATGCTTTCTGGATCATAGCTGAGCCAGTTCTTGAATGACGAGATATCGATCGACAACTTGGATATGTTTGCAGGTTGCAAAGGTTGTCCATCAACCAACACACCAGAGAAATCCGCCGACGAGGTCATAGAGGCATTGAAGGACGAATCCGCTGTGACATTGACCGTCGGTAATGTCGAATACGCAGACAACTCGTGGGTGGCAACAGCAAGATTGAACCGGAGCGACGCCGCCGAATATCCCTCTTGATCGGCACCAAACAATGCAATTTCCAGCGTGAGAGGCGTCTCCTCGTCTTTAGGAGCAACACCATCAAACGTCACCGTCGAAGGGTCAAACGTGATCCAATCCGGGAGCGGCGTTCCGTCCGACTGTAGTGAACCATAGTAAAGATCGTTCTCTGCGACAAACGTATCCCCGTCGAGACCAATACTGAATGACCATTGCGCGGGCACTCTCAACGTCGGTTCGTCCGTGGCGAGCGCAGATCCCGGCGAGAGAAAAAAGACGGAAGACAATGCCCGGTTTCCTGCATAAAACTGTTGACTGATTGGTGTCTGGACCGTCGGCGCGGGATAAGGCGTAACGCAGAGGATAAAACTTGACGATGCCGTGGATTCCGTGTCATTTGCAGTCACCGTGATAGATGGTCGCCCCTCATCGGAAGCGGAGGGGGTACCGTAAAACATCAATGTGCGGTTGTCGAATGCAAGCCAGGCAGGGAGTTCGGACACGGAGTATACCAGTGATGTGTCCAGGTTGGTAGAGAACGTCTTCGAGCTCATTCCCCACGTATAATTTCCGCCGATGCGTGCAATTAATGGATATTGACCGTCCAGGGGGTTATCGACAGAGACGTTAGCCAGAGCCGCAGAGACCGCGGCAAGGGTAGTGAAAAGAATGGCGAGCATAGTGATGGGAGTCGTAGGGGGCGACGACGACGCACGTTAGGGAACGAGTCGGCCAGCGAACTCGACTTCAAAATTATCCGGCGGGGCGATGGTCAACGACGTGGAGATGGAAAAAGTTGACTCAATGCAATTGGTTGAATACCCCCAACGCGTCGCAAAGAACGGTCACGTGGCCACATACACATAGTAAATGGAAATATTCTAAACAGAAGCCGGCGGTCTTGAAAACGCGGATACAAGATGAAATGTGTAATCTAAAGGGTGGGTAAAGGCCAAGGCGTTGAACCCGCCACAAAGTATCAGCAGGAAATCGGGAATGTCCATATTCCTTAGAGGTAAGCCGTCAAACCCGCTGATTGTATCTTGGCTGGTTCTTGCATGTTCAAGAAACTAATGAGCTGGATCAACTCGGCACGTCCCTCATCGCCGATCTGATCTGGGCCACTTGGGTTAAGAACGTGAGAAAACACAGGGAGTAGGGCATCCAGGTGCGGCCCGAGCGTCTGAGGAGCAGTCCGGAAGAGGTGGAAAAGGGCACGGAAGACAGGCCGGTTCTCGACATAGTCCTCTTTCAAAGGCAGAGCCGCCACAAAGACCGGAAGAACTTGGTCAAGAGGCACAGCTGCATAGTTGCGGTAGATAAGCCGTGCAACAGCGCCTACTGCATTATCCTTGGCATTCAGCCGCGGACGAGGTGAATCGGGAGTAATATCAAAGAGGGGCCGGAGGGCAGCGAGAAGAGGAAGATATTGTGGGGTGAGATCGACCGCGGAGTGTTCTACCAGTAGACCGACAGCAAAACATGCGTTGCTCTGGACCTCTGCCTCATTATCGCCCAGCGCTCTGTAAAAGAGTTCTAACAGGGGCTCGGTGTGAGGAGTGACGGCACTCTTAATCCCGGAGATTATTTCTGCTAGGCACCCAATCGCAGACGACTTGTCACTCAAAGACCGGTTCTCTCCCTGTGTTCTCGGGTATCAGGGAATCATAGGAAAGTGTATAGTAGCGTTACTTACGTAATACTTTGCGATAAGAGGCAAGAACGTCGCAAAGGCCTGCGCGAAATCAGTGCCAAGTGCATTTGCCAACGCGGCGACAAGATCTCCCGCAGAGGAGATGAGAACTGAGTCGTATTCGGCCTGATCTTCTGGTGCCTCCTCGTTCTCGTCTTGATCAGGGTCTTGCTGACAGAGTGCCTTCTGGCTCAGAACTTGAATAGCGATATTGCAGATTTGCTCAAGATCTGAAAGCTATCTTAGCGAAACAACGGCGAATGTTGCGAACAACCATACTGTTCTCAATGAACGCAGGCCCCAATTTGTTGACCGTTTCCGCAAGACCGATGCAAAGCGATGCTACCACAGTCCTGATGGTTGTAAGCGACAATGAAGGGCCACCGTGTAAATTACCTACTTGTTGTCTTCAGATTCGTACATATCAAATAGAGGGGGGAGACAGTGGCCGACTAGCTCCTTGACAACGGGTTGCAAGGGTGCGGTCTTGTTTGCAGATAAGTTGGACACGGAAGTCAAAGTTCCAAACTGTTTACTCACCACGGTAGCACCAGCTTGCCACTCCTGAGGGTCGCTAAGCTCGTAGAAAACTCTGACCAAATCGAGCAATGATTCTGTGGCAGACTTGCGAATCCCTTCGTAGTAATGTGCGAGGAGAGCAACGAGCTCAATGACGGATTGCTCAACGTAAGGAAAGAAGTGATTGCGCGTTGCAAGGAACAAAGCACCGATTGTGTCTGCGGCGATTTCTTTCTCGACAGCGATGGCACTGTTGACCTCAAGCATTTTGTCGACGTCGACATCCTCCATCTCCGCTTCGATATTCCCATCAGCATCGGTATCGAGAACTGCTATCGCACTGGAGACAGAAGTACCGGAGGCGAATGCAGCAGTCGCCTCTTCAGAAACTGCATTGCAGAAAGTGAGCTACGCGGAATAGTTCTGAACAATGCACGTGACTGACGAGTAACTTGAGTTTCTTCACCATGTTCGGCCAAACGACAGCTAGCCAAAAGTGGGGGAACCACATTTGGAAGATAGGGTGCGAATTCCTCGCCAAAGACCCGGGCCATCACGGAGAAGAAGAGGAAACTGCATTCCCTCAAACGCGGGCTACCCATCTCAAGTCCTTGGAACGCTTGTTTCATCATATCAGCAAAGTACGGACGGAACGCATCGGGGCCAACGGCCTCCGCGAAAGTGCCAACTGCATCCATGGCGATACCGCGCAGCTCGCTTTCTTCACCTTCTCCAGTCAGGACGAGGAAATGTTGGAGGCGATTCATAGTAGGTTGGAAATATGGTAAAAACTTCTCTTTCGAAGCATGGGCTGCACTACCGATGGCGCCAGTGACGACAGATTTAACGGGGATGGGGGCCGTGTCTAAAAGGTTAGCAAGCTGTTCCATAATCAGGTTGAGATACTGATCAATAACATCTTGCAATATCTCGAGAAGGGCATCAAGGGCGGTGCAAGCGGAGCGTTGAGTCGCTGTGTCGTGAACCAACCTCATGATAGCCTAGGAAACCCTTTCAGCCACACGATGGGAATTAACGGGGTGCAACAACTTACAGGAATGAGTGTGGCATGCTTAGCCGAACATTCATCCTCCAACCACTCGCACAGGCAGCTGACGGCAATACAAGTAGCCTTTCTGACGGAAGGATCGACATCCTGGAGACCAGCCTCGACGATGGGCCAGACCTGATTCATGATGGGAGTCATATATTCACTACAACCCTCGACGACCACACCGAGTGCAAGCATGGCACCACGTCGGTTATTGGGATCGGGTGATGAGAAGTACTGTTGGATGAGAGTGCGGAGGGCAGGGAAGACCTGCGTAGGAGGGAGATTCGTTGCTAAACTGTCGATGACGCGTAACGCAGACTGCAAAATCGTCAGCACGTGAATTATACCGAATATCGAGGAGCTTACGCGACATGGGGCATCATTGTCGCTGTCTTCTGGTTCAGGTTCGGTGGTGATCGGCATGAGACCTTCCAAAATCTTCCCGGCCAAATTCAGTCCCTGAATCTTTGTCTTTTTACTGTATGAGTGGGTAAACATCAGACTAAAGTTATACAGAAAGAAGATTCACTATTGCACAGTCCAATTCAGAGCATTCAGAGGGAATATACGGATTTCAGGATCGAGGTTTCTGTTAGCGCCGCAGAGAAGTAGGAATGAAGCAAGGGCTTCGGTGTGGGATCCTATGAGTGGGATTTCCTAATTTAATGCAGGTCAACGAGTGAATGGTTCAATGTGTGGACGGCTTACGAGAATCAAAAGTGTTTCAAAGACATCGAATAACTGCCGTGCCGAAGCCTCGTCCCCTGTTTCTAATGATTGCTGCACAACTTGGATCATAGCAGGGAGGAAATTTTGGTAAGTTTTCTAAGAAAAGAGATTTGAACGATGCGCCAGATCAAATGTCACCGACTTACAATATCAGCTTTGTCATCTGCATCGAGGTATTGAGCAAGGACACCCAATGCACTGATGGGTTACGTCAATGTCACTCGGATATCTTATATAAAAAAGCGCGTACCGAACTGCCGTTACTCGCACTTCCATGCTTTCGGAATCAGCAATGAGAACTTGGAATAGTTTGAAGAAATTTTGGGTGGAATCTTGGAATCCTTCAAGGACAGTTTCCAGAACGGTGAAGAGGATGTATACACCGACTTCGCGTTGCGCGACTTGCGGAGAAGTGCATGCCTCGTTGAGCCATGAGAGAAGCTGAGGCCATGTCCCTTCCTTGAGTTCGACGGATGCGATGGATGCGATAACGCGAGCAGCCGAGTGACGGACGAGCTTACTGAAAAGTAGACACGTTAAAACCAAGCACAGACAATAAACTACGATATCCGAGTACGCACTTTGGCTCGGCAAGGATAAGTTCTGGCAATTTACTCTTGATCTGCTCACGGGATTCTTGGGGTAGCTGGAGCCAGAAATCGCCACTTTTTTGTCTGACCCGTTTGCGTAGTTCGACCGCTGCTAGCTGGCGAACCTTGAAATGAGAGAATCGTCGTTAATCCCGAGATCTACATCGGCGATCAACAAGAACTCACGGCGAATTCGGGAGAACTGGCGAGTGCTTGGGCAAGGGCAGATATGCATGCGGGATTTTTGTAATATTCTGTATTCAGTTGGGCAGTAGCCTGAAAATAAGTGATCAATACGGCAGTGAAACTACGCGTTTGATCGAACGATCTTACGGCCTTGAGTTGAGCAGTGTCATTGGAGGTGGACTGCACTAAAAGATTGTGTAGTCCCTGCACGAAGTTCGGCTACATGTTTCGGATGTATGTAGAGAGCAAACGATTAAACACAGAATATACTCACATCCATTTCGCAAAGTCGTGCAAGCGGGATGAAGACGAGGAAGAGGAGGTAGATGAGATTCCGCTGATCCTCAACAAATTTGGCGGGGTTCCAAAAATTTCTGTTATCCACTGATCCACTGATCAAGCTAGTACAATTTAGACTACCAGAGGCCACAACTAGCGTTCGCTTGACACCATCATCGATCATCGGGGTACATATGATAGTACTAATGATGAGGCTAGTATCGTACACTTTGAAACGCAACTTCATCAAGACACGCGACTAAAGACCGCTTGGCACATCCCCAACTTCTCTGATTGGGTACAGTTGCACTCAAAGGTGCTACTTATTTCGAGATGGCGTGAGTAAATTCTCTGAGCGAATCTAGCATTATAACAACTTGTGGATGTTAACAATGTATAGTTTCTGACCACCGCGTCCCCCGGACAACAGTCACGAGGTTCGGTTTCCAATAGATCTATTAACCAGGTAGGTGGTCATTCATCCGGGGCCTAAGCGAATGCGTGCCTCGCCGCAAAAATGGACTCTGCCTCAATTAATATCATCACTACAGGCCTCAACCCTTGGCGTCAAGTTAGTACAGTTCAATCATTGATATCACTCAACGTTGACGTGAGGCCCTGCTCTATCTATGATAATCGCTGCGTTGTCCTCGCAATCAGCTTACATCCACTAGGCCTGCCACCTAGAAGACGATACCATCATGTACTCCTCGAGAGTCATGAATCCCAATATTCCCATGAAATCTATTCAAGCTACATCACCCGAATAGCACATGCTGTATGATCACGAACGTGAATTGGTGTGTGTCAACAAATGTAGGTTGACGTGGCTTCCGCGAGCTTCCTGGAGGTCTATAAAAGACGCGTCAAGTTGGCTCATTCCCCCTCGTCTACAAACCACTTTGCAGACCTCCATAATGAAGTATCTCGCCTCGCTTGCTTTGGCCCTAGCTGTTGCTCACGCAACTCCGACAAAACGGTCCGATCCTTTGGGTATTGATGTCTCCGACTATCAGACCGATGTCGACTGGACCACTGTCGTTGACAATGGTATCCAGTTCGTGTACATCAAGGCTACTGAAGGGACATGTTCGGCTATTCAAGTTACCTTTCTTGTCCACATACTGAGTCGCGCTTCTTTTTGTAGCCTATATCTCATCAACATTTAGTGATCAATACATCGGTGCTACGGACGCTGGCCTCATTCGCGGATCCTACCATTTTGCACACCCCGACGAATCCACGGGTGCTACTCAGGCCACATACTTTCTCGATAACGGAGGTGGGAGTGCTTCTCCATGTGATGTTATCGCCTAATTCTCTGCTAGGTGGCTGGTCCGCGGATGGAATTACCCTTCCTGGAGCGCTGGATATCGAGTGTTTGTTGTTACCATCCTCAGGGGTGACGAGAACTGACCTTGAGATAGATAACCCTGACGGTGACGAGTGCTATGACCTGACGGCTGCCGAGATGGTCTCGTGGATTCAGGATTTCTCTGATACATACGAAGCTGCCACGGGCCGGTAAGAAAATTCACATCTATTATAAATAACTGACCTGACTACGGGTCACTTTTTTTTTCTAGCTACCCAGGTGATCTATTCCCTGACTGATATATACTATGGCTTGTTAACACCACTATTGTAGTCATCTATACCACGACCGACTGGTGGACCACTTGTACTGGAGACAGTGCGGACTTTGGCACCAACAACCCGTTGTGGATTGCGGATTACGCTTCCACACTCGGTGCCCTTCCTGCTGGATGGGAGTATACTTCATTCTGGCAGTACGATGACGAGGGCCCGAATCCTGGTGACGCTGACCTCTGGAACGGTGATTATACTAGTTTGCAGAGGTATGTTTTTTCACTGAGACTCGAACGGCACATAAATTCACCACGGTCCCTAAACAGCATGGCTTACGGATATGCGGTTTAAATTGGTGATAAAGTTTTATGGAGTCGTGTCTGCCTCGATGTATGGTGTTGTGTTTATTATTGATGTATATATCTTCCGGTGCACAGCAGTGTACAGCCTTTCTACGACGCTCGTCGCTAGAGTCTTGAAACAGCTGTGTCAGTCATGCTTCTTGAGCTGCGGCGACTGGCAGCAGCCTGACGTCTTGCTTGCGATGATCAGCGCGAGTTCACACGGAGGCCCTACATTTCAGTGATCTCGAAGATTTATGTACATGTTGAGCTGTCAATGTGATGCGTTTCAGATGCGGAGTCAAGTTGCCAAGTCTACTAAACAACCACCACTGGCATAATGTACAAGGTTTGATTGTTATCTAATCTCATAAATTACTACTACCAGCATGGCGCTGGCGACTTCCTAACTACATCACCCGGAGCGGTTCAAGGTCATGTCACGGCTTCCCGTCAGCAACAGCTACTACCCGCTCCCAATTGGTGCGTACGGGACCCCTTCTAGAAGCCCTCCGCCTCTTCGGAACCATTTGCACCGGCCCAGCTGTTCAGAGTCCGCTGACGACAAGAAACACCCTGCGACCTCCGTCGTCCAACTTGAAAAAGACACCAGTGATGACTGCGAGAGTCCCTTTGTCAAGCATCCAGATTTATGGTTCCCGGATGGATCTGTGAGCGCCCGCTCGCCTGCTGTGACATGAAGAACCACACTAACAGTACTCGAGATTGTCCTTCGCGCCGAGAACACGCTCTTTCGTGTCCACAAATCCCTGCTTGCTCGCCACTCTGGTTTCTTTCACGACTTGTTCACGTTACCACAGCCCGAGGCAGACGCCAAATCGCTCTCACGTTCTGTACATTCCTCGGGGGATATAGAGGGGTGTCAGGTGCTCCGACTTCATGATGCACCCGAAGACGTTGCCAACTTGCTCACAGCATTGGTGGACGGTCCGTGAGTCGTGCTGTCGTGCTCGACTCCTTCCTCCGTCTCATTGCTCTCACACTAAAGGAGCTTTGGAAACAACGACCCTGCCGACTTTCAAGTCGTTTCTGGCGTCCTACGCCTTGCTAGCAAGTACGTGGTGGATTCTCTGCGACAGAAAGCCCTCGACCACCTTGCTACCGCTTGGCCCGCGACGCTCAAGGGCTGGGATGCCCGTGAGGACGCTTCACGTTCCCATGAGTACCAAGCGGGGTCAGAGAGCATCTATCCATCCCCGGTCGTAAGTCGGACGTAATCTCCGTGATCGAAATCTCACACTAATTCTCCATAGGCCGTGATTAATCTCGCTCGCGAGGTCAACGCATCATCACTCTTACCCTCTGCCTTCTACGACCTCTCCAGATACAGCTTCTCCCAGATATTCGACTACGACGAATCATTTGAAGAAGCTGCATGGCAATGCCCACTCTCGCAAGTCGACATGCAGCGGCTCTCCCTCGGCAAAGAAGCTTCTCAACACGCCATCACGACGCTGATCCACTCCCTCGGCTCCCACGCACGCACGCTCATGACTGGCCCTGGTAGCACCTTTGCGCACCATCACAATCCGTACATCGCGCATGTCGGGTACCACCGGACATGCAAACGCGACTTTTCAGAGCTCGTCACGCTCGCGACGCAGCACTACCTCTTTGACCATGAGCGTGGGTGCACAGACCCACTCTATGTCGCCGAGGAGCTCGGGCAGTCGCTCTACGACCTCAGCCAGCCCCTCGGCAGCGCGCGTCGGAGCTTTGATCAGGCCGAATGCCAGGCGTGCGCAAAGACGCTCGAGACGTGGGCCAAGAAGGAGCGAGAGCGGATGTGGAAAATGATTCCGTTGTGGTTCCGTCTCGATGTGTCAACGTGAGTAACGTTGACGTGTGGCATTTTGCGGATGCATTTATTTTGTCGCCAACATGCCCTCCGCGCGTCGCACGACCATCGCTGTCTGATGACCGGATGGGTAAATGTATTTCAAAACCCCCCCTTTTGCCGCCCGCGTTGTGAGACAGTTTCGTGCATCATGCAACTGTCGCGCGACACGCGGACCACGTTGTAATACGATCCAATTGATTGGTATATAGAGCAATATATGTATACAAGCTTGTTGACAAGACCAAATTAACTTGAGCGGTGTGGTAACAAGGGTTACAAGGGATAGAGGGTAGCACTCAACTATGGAGATCGTGGGGAGGTTACGGTGCGCGCTGCGTGCCGTTGGTCCCCACAGGTGTAAGTAAGCTGTAGTAAACGATAAACGATATGGTGCTATTACAATATCAATACCTGTTAGTACCCATTGGCCAGTTGCAACGAGATTAAAGGGTGTATCGGAACAATGGACTCTCGTCCCCCATGTTTTTAAACCGGTCTTTCTGCTTCTCGGTGATTCTATACTGACGGCATTCTTCGATCTTTCGTTTGTTGATCCTATTGTAATCCCACATTGCAAACACAGACAAGAGTATACTGATCGTCAAGCGAGTCAGCGATCAAACAGCGGTGGGTCACGAGACAAGATAGAAACGTACGAAAGAGACACGCAACCCATCATGGTCCCATGGCCAACGGGGAATCGCGGGGGATCAAAATAAATAAAGGATGCACAGATTCTATGTTGGCCCATCAGATGGTAGATCCAAGCTGTACGGTGGATGAGAATGTGTGTGACTCACCCTCCTAAATTTCCTAATGAGATGACCGCGGCGATGACGACGCCACGTTTCAGCTCACCGCCGGCATTTGAGCCGGCCCATACGATATCAACAACAATGACGGGGAATACACCGACCGTGGCGAGAATGGCACCGGCATACGCTACGCCAGAGCTCTTTTGGGTGTATAAGACAACAAACCCTACGAAGGAGACAATTGCCCCAGCGATCACAAATGGCCCGCGGAGTTTGACTGTATCAGAATAGATCCCAACAAGAACGGTGGATATACAGCCCGCGGCGAAAGGAGGGACAGAGAGCAATTGGGCATGAGCAACAGAGAAACCGAGCTCATTGATGATCGTAGGGATGAAGAAAGAGAGCGCGTAAACAGGAATGAGCGCACTGGACAGTCGGTGTAATATCAGAGCGGCCGCGCGGAACAAAATGACCGGTGCACATACCCCAAGTATATACCTGCTTGAACGTATGTTTTGTAGTCCGCGAGGGCCTGTAGAACGAATTTGAAATCGAAGTGGCTCGCAAGATTTTGGGAGTCCTCTGCCAGCAACCAGATAAGACTGCGTCTTTCACTCTCCGTCAAGAACAAGGCTGTCTCTGGGTACTAAACACGGAGCGTAAGCACCCTTACAGGAACAGGTAGACATGAGCGCATACATCATGCATATAGAAATATGCAACCAAAGCTACGATCATTGTAGCTGTAGGAGTGTAAGTTTGATTATTCCTAATTTCCAGCGAACCGCAGACTCACTCAACCCTTCCAGACAGAACTAACCACCATAGGCGAGTTAACATACGCGTCACACGATCCGTTCAGATCTACTTACTATCCACTGCCAGCCACGAAGGCCACCGATCCTGCCAGAAAATAATATAAGCTCTGCAGCAAAAAGACCATTTTTTAGAAAGTGTCACATACCCATCCATTTTTTCGATGGCGAAGCTTTTAGCGTGTGAGTGACATGTTGCACAGAAGCCGAAAGAGCGGCTCACGCAAGAATACCACCGCAGGCACCTGCAGCGGTCGCAGCAGAGAAAAATATAGCAACACGCCTTGCCCGATCCGCACGTGGATACCACAATGAAATATAGTAGTTTACTCCGGGGTACAACCCAGCTTCCATGAGACCAAGGAAAATTCGTGTGCTACATAAAATATAGAACGATGTCAGCGAGGTGTACTGCAAATACTTGAACCCTTACAAAAGAAGTCCTTGGTATGAATTCACAAGGCACATAAGCGTCGTGATCAAACCCCATCCAATCATGATTGTGGGTACTAATTAGCAAATCTGGTTAGAGGGGAAGTCTACGCGAGGAGAATAAGCATCATACTCCATCTGGATGGTCGATAGACTTTAAGAATGACGTTTCTGCGTAAAGGTTGGTGTACAGCATGGGGTTATGCTGCTCCGACTCACGACGGGACTTCTGCTAGAATATACAAAATCTGAAGGGAGCATTTGTCATCCCATGCTTCAAAAAAGCAAGGTGTAAAACGCGCACGTAGAAGACAGAAGCAGCAGTGTTGTACCTGAGTCCGACGAGGTCCAGGTCGGTCGCCATACCTGCCACTTTAGCATTGCCTGATAAGTGGTGTAAGACTTGTGAGGTAAAGATGTGGATGATAATACTTGCCAATGTTCAAGCGATCTCTAGAGGGCGGTGTGTCGGTCAGACACCAAGCAGGTTGTATGGTCATGATGACTCACAGGAAAGCAAGAAGGTATAGCAGAGTAACTAAAGGTAGTAAATTCCAATCTAGTTTGCGTAGTAACCTAGCGTGTTCTGAAGGAGAGAGCGCGATGACGGCAACATCATTCCCATAACTGACAATGACCGGCGCATGTTCGCTGTCATTGGTCCGAGATGAAGGCGAGGGCATATCCGCCCGTGAATAAAAAACGCAACGAGGGGCGGGGGAAAGATAATAATCCGATGCTTACCGGTCCCTTCCTCGTTTTATATCCTTGCTCCGTAAAGAGCCGATCGATTGAGGGATCGACTCATCGACTAACACGGGAGGAATTGAATCGCAGGATGCTAATGAACGGATCTACGGACACTTTTTTACCAAGGTATTGGGCGTCCAAGCTCTGCGTAATTTGTTGTGAACCGATTCTCGGGTCCGTTGCTTCACGGTTGGCAACCGGGTGACGCCACTGCTTCCTGGCATGTCAAACACGATTATCAGTCACTATGCAACAATATTGCACCGTACATATTTTGATCTACGATCGCGAATGATTGACCACTCGTCTGAATTGGGGCAATTGTACACTATGGAGGTTGATAGAGCGCAGTTCTCGCGACTGTCTGCAGAGCTGAGACTCACTAGTATGCTATGTTGACTTCATCCTTCTGCTAACTGAATCAGATGAAACGCATGGCGGTCAGTCAGATTAAATGAACATAAAGTCAGTCGAGGTGAACGGGCGACCAGTGTCATCGACATAGCGATTGACACTCGGATGCATGTTATGTAATGCCACGATACGATGGCACCCTGGATTCTGTGGTTGATTCATATGTATATATTGATTTGAACGTGGTGATGTACATGCTGACTTGGATATGTCGCCAATGCACCGCAGTATAAAATCCATCAGGGATTTGTTCATAGAGTGACAAGCAATTATAACCAGTTCTGAAGCTGTGTCAGTGGAATAGATTTACTGGTTTCGTTCAAGACGTAGCCATGAGTTCCAGACAGCACATTATGGTCCTATGAGCGACGTGGAATCTTGAAGAATCAAAGTGAACATAGAGAGAAAGAAGTCTGCATTTATGAAATCATAAATCCAAGGGTGGATGGGAATGTGACATTGGCTTACGCTCCAAAATTTGCTCTTCCAATGAGCATGGCAACGACGGCGCCGCATCTCGTATCTCCGCCACCACTTGAGCCAGCCCGCAGAATAATGGGGACCACACCTACGCTAGCATGCGCTACCCCAGGGCTCGTTTGGGTATATTATAGTACTCAAGCCTCAAGGGAGGTTGTCTCGAGTCTCCAGCCTTGGCCAAACCGACGCCCAAGCTCGAGCTCAGCTTTCTGTAGCGATCAGATCGATATCAGAATGCCAAATCGAGGGTCTCTGGGACCCTCGTAGCGTAGCGTTGAATTACGGGGGCGGATAACCAGCAGGTTATGGCCGTTTCCTAAGGATATAAAACACAACCAACCCAGTAGCCATTCAAATCTTGGATGCTGCGAAGGTAAAAGACAATTGCTCACCCAAGTATAGTACTTTACACGGATTCATGTGTTGTTCAAACGCTGCTGGGACATGCTCCACAGATGATCGCGCCTCTGTTGCGTCGACATTATCCCTCCGCTTCCCAAATCACGTGAAATGCATGGCAGCCAACTAGATCAGGGTGAAAGGTCGTCGAGGCAAACGGGCCGTAAATGGATTCTAAAAACGCACAGTGGTAAAGGAAGGAACAATGTCGTCAACCTGGCAATGGATGAACCTTACCATTGTCACGTTTAAGAGCGTATGCTCAAAATGTTAATGTTCCGTGGAATGTGGGTCGAAGTACCTTTTACCTCACCAGCTTCGGATGAAACGAAGAAGCTGTGGGCCGGATTTATCGCGTCTTTTGGCTCGCCTCTTGATTTTGCGGACATACATTGATGAACATAGGTGATATTGGCATATTATCAACACACTACATTGTGTCTCGTCCAAGAGCAAGAGCGGCATCTGTATCGTTCTAGTCCGCGTACGTGGCAGAGTAGAGATGTTTTAATATTGTACGCTTGTACAGTCCCGCTCTGGATGGGTAAGATGGTGGTTGAGGCTCAAGCTTGTCGGCCCGGACACTGCCGGTAAAACAACTGTAAATAGATACGTGGTAGTGCCAATAGTAGTAAAATTTTAAAGTCTAGTAAAACTTCACCGCTGCGTCCTTGCTCACACTGAACTGAGCCCCCCTCACTCCTTTACCTGTCTCTCCTTCTTTAGCGTGTACTCAAGTACGTCAAATTCAATGATTGTTTCAGTAAACTCGAATGCATCTTGAAGAACTCCCTACTCTAGCGCCATCGTAATTCTGCCGGAAATTAAAAGTTCTTATTTCAGGTGAATCATCCGTGAGTTTGCATTAGAAGCACGACACGAGGTTGTGATTATGCCAGCCCCCGGAAAAGCATGGCCTAATATATATACACCACGGCCGTGTGCTACTTGCTTACAATTTCTCAGTGCGCAACTTTAGAAATCAACTGTTCCTGTACCAATAGAGATGGTGCGTTCAACTGGTCATGTTACTATTCTGGGGCATCTCAAGAGCTGTATCGTTGTACTGATGCCCCCCATCCAGAGGTCCACTGGCTCGGCGGTTGGTTCCTCCTCCCTCTCCGTGCTCCTGGTTGCATGTTTCCTCATTCCTGTAAATTATGCTCAGACATGGTGGGTCCTCGAGGTACGCTCTAAATTGATGTTCATAACAGCGTTTCAGGTGCGGTAAATACTACAACCCGAGCCAAATGCCTCAGGACAATGCACCACCTCCTGGAGGAGCGTTCTCCGTGCCTACTTCATCTCAAAGCCCTCTCTTGGCTTTAAGATGTGCCCCTGCAATCAAACCTTACCTTGCCGAAGATGCTGCCTCATCCGCAGCCATTTTAATTGACTCTCCTGTCGTTTACTCCAATATCCAAGGCGCAGATGCTATCGACCTCCCTTCTGGTTCTCTGTCTAGTGCTGGAACGCTAAGTGTGACCATTAGTGCTGGCGGAAAGGTACTCGCAAATGGCGCTGTTCCGCTGAATGCGACAGCGTATGAGATTTCGTTCAGTCTCGGGAATTTGACACCGCAACTCAACCCTTACAACCTCTCTTGTCAGGCGACCTACTCAGACAGTTCGGAATCCAGCCCGCAAGTTTTTAGTGCAGCTTCTGCCTTGTATTTCTTGCCCGATCCGACCAATAGCGGGGTTACAAAAATGGACCTCAGGACTGGCGCGTTGTTGGCGAAGCCTGCGAATGGACAGGGCAGTTATCAGCCTGTATTCCCAATAGGATTTTACACCGAATTCGAATATTTGGCCGAAAATCTTACGCTCATCGACGAGTTGGCAACTCAAGGGTGAGCGTCCTCTCCTATTTTCTATTTCGGAGCGTCTGATTTTTGCTACCAAGATTCACAATGGTGTGTATTGCGTCCTGTCTCATGCGTCCCTGTTAATAAATGGGTCAGGTACATCCCATATTTGAATCCACTCCGAGCCAGACAAGCGTGAATGATGTGTTTAGTCGAATGCAACAAAATGGCATGTACTTCATGTACGACATGCGCTACGTTTACCAGAACGCATCCAACCTCACTTCACAAGTGAACTCGTTCAAGAATTGGCCCAACCTCTTGGTTTGGTATACCGGTGACGAACCCGATGGATCATCCGATCCGCTCAACGCGACATCCGCCGCATACGATCTCATCTACAACCTCGATGGTTATCACCCTGTCTCTCTCGTACTCAACTGCCAGGACTACTACTTCACGTCGTATGCTGCTGGAGCCGACATCATCATGCAGGACGTGTACATCATCGGCGCCAACGTGAACACCTCCCTTATGTTTAATACTTCCTGCACACCAACCTACGGTGACTGTGGCTGCGACAATTGTTCGCCCATCCCAGCTGGCCTTAGTGACGCTGTCCCTCCCGCAAACGCATCCTTAATCCCGCTCGCTGCCAACAGTGGGCTTGGCTCCTTCACCGACGTCAGCGGCCGCGTGACGAGTTTCCTCGACCGAATGCAAGTCGTAGGATGGGAACGCACCAAGACGGTCTGGAGCGTCCCCCAGGCATTTGGTGGCGTTCCCGGAGAGTGCGTACCCTTGCAACCTCCTAATCGTGTTCTCAACTCTGCCCCCCCAGCAATTACTGGCTGCGGGCGCCAACCGGCCAAGAGTGGGTCGTGATCACCCTCCTGGGGATCAACCACGGTTCGCTCGGTGCCGTCTCCTGGTCGGACCCCACGCCGACGGATATCAAAGGCAATGCGTCCGCTTTTGCACTCAGCCTCCCCAAGATTACGCCCTTCCTCTTTAGCGCGTCGACCGTCCGGGAGAACTACATGGTCGGCGGCGTCGACGTCGCCGTGTGGAGCACCTCGAACGAGACGCTTGTCATGGCCACGAACACGTATTACGTTTCCCAGCCGGTGAACTGGAGCGACGTTGGCGTCAAGGGCACTGGTGCCGCATCCGTGTTCTCAAGCGGGAGCGCGATGACATCGTCTGGGTTTACGCTGGACAGTGTGGGTTCGGCTGCGTTTTTGGTGCAAACTTCCTCGTGAGTGACTCGGAATACGCCCGATCGAAGGTATTTTTTACTGACGCACGCCTTGTTGTGGCATGTATGGCCGGTTTAGTTCTGCATCGAACTCCCCGAGTGGGGCAAGCTCGAGTGGGGCACGGAGGAAGCTTATGGATGCATCCATGATGATGGGTGTGATATTTACTCCCATGTTCATGATTGCAATGGGATGCGTATGCTGATGATACACCCATGTCTATGCACACTCTCACTTTGTTCGATACGTTGGTGGCTGCATGCCGAGGCTTGGGAATCAATATTTTTCGTCTCCAATCTTGCTCGTAGTTTCTAACCCTCACCATAAAGTACATCTGCATCCCCACTCCGTCTAAAAGTGGCAAGCAAGCATTAGCAGACGGGTGTGGTCGCCAGTCTATTTTCCAATCAGATCAACACTACCGTCTGGCGCTACTACGGAGAGGCATGAGGAGACAACATGTTCGACAACAAACTTTGTAAATGTCGCCGGATGCTGTGGAATGGCTATCTTCAGGTTCCTTCTTCCAGCTTACTCCTTCACTGTCCCAAGGCGAAATGTTTCCTGTTGATATCCTTTCTAAGCTTAAAAACACTGTTGACAACCTCATCGCAGTCCGTAGGCGGACGAAAAATACACTGGAGCCTCCGAACCTCGGTTCGAAGTCTCCGCTCGAAGCGCTACTTTTGAGACATTTGAGCTCGTTGTGTCCATGGCAAAAGGACCCTTACAAGCAATCCCAGGCATTGGTCCTGCGCTGCACGGTGTTTTTGAGGGTCTGTCGGAGGTCCTTCAAATCGTAGATGTGAGATTATTTAACTACGAGAACTACCCTTGATTTTGATGTTTTGCAGAAACATGGCCAGAATAAGAAAGCCGTAACGGATATTCGCCTACGACTCGAGCGATTAAGGGTTACTCTTTCCGAGGCGCCTAAGGTATGGGATGACCACGAAGAACGCTGGAGAGATCGATTTACGCGGTATGTATATGCGGATATGTCTTTGCCCTGACTTGCTCGAGATTGAGCAGGACATCAGTGTACTCGAAAACGGTTCAAAACAACTGCAACTCGGATTGAGTCGAATGGCTAGGTTCGGATATCACTGGAAATTAATCAACAACTTTCTTGCTCAATGCTCCAATTGTCTTGACCGACTTCTATGGGAATATAGCGTTGAGTTGCGATTTTTCAAGTCGTTTAAAATTTGGCATCCACAGGCACTGACTGGTAGGCTAGCACTCGGCGTCATTTCAGATGCAAAATCGTCTACATGAAATAGATCGGCGTTTCGAACGTCTTGAAAGATCTCTACTTGGTAACCTAACAGTGGTAGACGCGACAGGAATGGAGCACAGGATTCCACTTCAATATTGCGCATCATTCAAGGTTCGACTTCGTGGTGTCTGAGGGACGCTCGCTTATTGATGACATCACAGCAATTTAATCAAATGTTCAAAGACGTGATTGAAAAATCAAGACAACGTTATATCCTGAGACCATATATCGAGGCTGAGGGATACGATTTGTGCATCGATAGGCGCGAACAAGTCATTCGCCTAACATCTGACGAATGGGAGACGATCGAACAAGATACGAAGATCACTATGAGGGTCATCTTCCGACGGCCAAAGCGAAGGGAGCCTCATGTACACTGTACTTCATGCGGGCATTCGACATGCGCAATGCTCTCCATCATTTGGATGGAAGCTGGCCGGTTTCACTGTCTATTGTCAAACTTCCTTCCATTCCACATTGCGATCACGTCTAACAACTTAAAGTCCAAAGTGCGAAAAGAAATATTATATTTCAATGAAATCAAATTTCGACATCGAGCACGACGCCAGCAAGACTCTCAGATTCAATACTGAAATTCGCAACATGTATATCCAGGAATATGAATACGTATGTGTGCCACAGAGTGGGCATGGAACCATAACTGAACAAAGGGACATGGCATTGGTCACACCCTTTTATTGAAGGGGGACGAACACGCACTGGTGGGGAAATGTCTCGCATGCAACGCGATATCAACGCCCAAATGGCGTCGTGGACCATTGGGTGTGATACTCGTCTCATTCCCGGTCGCCTGTGCCTTGACGGTATAAGCAAAGGTCCGAAAACGTTGTGTTATGCCTGTGGCCACGTGTAAGCCAAACTTGTACGTCACAGGGGGTTACTTCCTGCATTCTCTGACTCGTCTGTTTTCTTCCATCAACTTCGCAGCTGAAAAAAAAGGCGCGAGGAGAAGCATGGTCACGCATCGGCGATGATGGAGGTCGGAACTCACAGCACAACACAGACGAATCAGATGTGTTATCTAGCAACGGAAGCGAAGACGAAGACTCCTATGGGTCACAGGACCGCAGGAGCGATTTTGGCGACCATGGGAGAACGTGGTAGAATTACCTCCGTAAGAGCTCGCCAGGGTTCGCATGTCCCCTTGTAGCAGCCCTACTAGTAGTAGGCCTCGAATCCCTCGACGCTGGTTATGGCCTCAACCTCCGTCCCTCTCGCAGTTTCAAACCCATTTACCAACACTCCATGCCCAGTCACAACTACTGGTCAAGAATGCCAGTCTTCTGCCAGAAGTTCACGCCATCAGCCCACCCGCTGTGTTTGCATGAAAGCAGTCGCTACGACCAAAGCTAAGGCCCGAACTCACCGGAAACCGTTGACCGCCGGTAAAGGTCTGCTACATCGGAAACGGTGTATTCCGCCAGTATTGTTGGCGTCGAGCGTCCGACTCCTCAAAAGGACGTCGCTTCCCTCACGGGTGTTATCCCTTCGAGAGCCAAGACTATGAGTGGATCAATGATCTATCAGGACTGAATGCAATGATCTATCAGGACTGAATGAAATGTACTGGATTATCTTTTGTGTGAACCGCGTAATACCAACTAATGCGATGTCACCATCCTATTGCAATCATGAACAAGTATTAAACATCACTCCCATCATCATGGGACCATTTGCGAGCGTCCTCTGTACCTTCAGTGTTTATATTGATGGGATAGATGGGACAGCGACATTGTGCGGTGTTACGTAGTCCATGTAGAAGATCATGATAGTCCAGCTATACCTATCTCCCGTCTACCCTGTTAGAGTAGATCGTCGTATTAATCCATGCATACCCTATACAGCAAGATCCAAAACCTCGATCACCCTATACTTTGCCATGGAAGATTGAAGGCATATCCGTCCAGAATAGGGATCATAGTCCGAGAGCGTACGTAGAGTCTGAAACCGTATGACGGAAGGATATTCTACGACCTTGGCAACTGCTTTATCAGGGCTACCACCATCGCTGCGGACGTCATACTCGAGCGCTGCGATGATCCCGTACGAACTTGGTTCAGGCCTGTAAAACGCCCGACCGATGCCGTTGAACGACGGATGAAAGAACGAGGTTCGGGAGCTGTGGCCGAGCGAACCTCCCAACTGGAACGTGATGGTACCGATCTCGTCATGAGGTCGAGATTTGCCTAGGCGGAGGATGGCGCATTTCGAAAGGGCAATGTGAGGCCGAGAAGGCTCGAATGCGTGCACTCGGATGGTGATGAGGGTATCTTGCGTGGATGGGTCGAGGATGGCGTCGCGAAGGAGTACGACGTCACGTACGTTCATTCCAGGAATGATACCGCGGTGTGAGTGGCTGAGATGGCTAAAATCCAGATGCCCGTGTGAGTTTGGACGGGGGAGAGCAAACGCCTGGAAAAAAGTGGTCCACCCGGTGGCGAGAGTGTAGCGGGATCGGGCTAGGAGGAGATGTGATGATGTCGAAATGCTCGTAAGAGGGGTTATGGCTGTCCATCCCAACGCCTATGTCGTAGATGTTTAACTTTGGGCGGAATGGGCCACGCGTGAACAAGGATGCCCACCTCGTCTGCCTCCTGCGCCATATCGGAAAGTGAGGGGAGTAGGAATTGCGTGCGCGCATGCACGTCCAAGGCGACGACACGCCAACCATCGTGGAGAGCCCTGCCTTGAACAACAATCACACGCGGACCAAGGTCAACGGAGCGGATGTTGAACTCGATATGTTCGAACTGGTGAAGAAGATCCAGAGTCACTTCAGACTGCTCTGTAACATTCAACAAATAGATCGAACTAGTAACCACGTCAGCACTCGAGCGTGGGGTCTAGAACCAGATCAAATGCCAGCGCCTACGTTTGTGTTCGGTGTCCCGCACGCGCTGCCTCGCCCAAGACCACGCACGCAAACGGGCGACCCTCGATGTCGATGGCAGAAACACAATGAAAAGACTTGATGGATCCGCTCGTCGATCTGTGAATAATAACGGCACCCGAGTTGGAATCGAACGCGTCGAGGTTCAAGTCATAACATCGGACTTCCTCGCGAAGAGCGATGAACAGGAACCGCCCAAAGACCAAACTTATACGGAGTTCCGCGCCCGTGTACCGAATCTCTCTTAACTTTCGGATCGTCGGCAAATTTCTTTGCGCAGTATCGCCACCGTGCCGAAGATTCCGGGCGACGCGATAACTGGGAATGAGGGCGTTTTCCAGGTCGTGCGCGGACTGTGAGAGGAATGGACCAGGAGGACGAACGAAGTCGGCTCTGCGATAAGCGTCGGTCCATACTTCCCTACAGCGGGTGATTCCGTTCAGGTATCGGGAGACCTGTAAAGTATCTGAATTATCTATAATTTAGTGAGAGCATCCGCGTACCCTGCGTATCCGAAGGATGTGTGGAATATCGAGGTGGCGAAATATACCGAGGAAAATATCCAGCGGAAGCTGGTTGAAACAGAGCATAGACATCGCTGTGAGAGCCTGAGTCTGTATGGGGTCGATCGTGATCGTGATCATGAACTTGGAGACTTATAGTAATAATTTGGCGTGTATATGTTGCTACTGTAACTACATAGATATTACATTTCATCCTGTTGAATAATGCACAAAAGTGTAGACAGGCCTAGTGGTGTGTGGAATTGTATGAACCCCGGGTCTTACATACGCGTACTTCAGATTTGTAGGTTGCCTCGTGCACCTGACCTGGGGTGGTCACCAGACTAGTAACCAGATGTGTGACTCAGGCTCCGAAGAAGTTAGTCTGGTGACCAGACTAGTCTATGAGGCAAGCCATCGGTCTATGCAACCACCATTCTCACCGTCATGGGATCCATAAAGCAAGAGATGGCGTGTTAGACAGCAATTGCACGGCGAAAAATACATACCAAGACAAACTAGGCACCGATACGTACGTACAGAATGCGTTGATCAAACGGTACATCCACCGACCTCATCGTCTTCCACAGCGCGTACGCTGCACGAGTATGATCCAAACACCCCGACTCATCCATCATATATGTATAGAACACAGACGTGATCTTGATCCTCAGCAACGTCCACCGCCCACATCGTCCCGATCACAGAACGAAAACCAGCAAACTGCATCGCAGACGCGAGATGGATCATCTCATCCAGACTCTCTTCATCTCCGACGGTCGTACGGCAAGCGGACAGGTACGCAAATTCGGGATCCTTCAGGTCACATCGGATGATGTGCTGGGTTGTAAAGTGTCCGTCGTGGAGAGCGAATGCTGACTCGAACGGTTGTTTCTGGTTCGGGATACCGTGACAAGCGAGGTGCACCCATTGGTTCTTCCTCAGCTCCTTCGTGACCTTGGAAACACATGATTCTTGCCCTTCGATGGTCGTGAACATCGCGCGACCATTGACCCGGTGACCAATGGTGGCCAGTTCTGCACCGACCGAATGCAGTTTGTTTTCGCCGCTAGCCTTGGCTTGACCGATGCAAAGGAAGCGATTTTATTCCATCGCTAGACTCGATGGGTGGTGTTGTCGGGCACGAATAAGCGCGCTCAGGGTAGGGATATGCGAAGAGATGTATAGATTAGCAAAATTCTGCTGACCCTTCCTATACAGACCGGCAGCATGGAGGGGAAGAAGAGAGAACTCGGCAGTGGGGCACCACCAGATACGGGATTGGGGTGGATATGTAGTGCAGAGGAATTCGGCGGTGGGAGAAACGACGTGGTCCCATAGTTCCCGCAATATGACGTCAAGGTCTTTTGCTACGTTTGATCTCTTTGCGCGCACAGTCAATTCACCGAGCTTCGACGACAGGCTCCGCGCATTATCTTTTGTCATTGACAACAGAATGTGGACAGGATCCTGATCAGAGACAATAAGAGTATCGCAGCTATACTTACTCGTGTTGACGATGATGCCGGGGCCGCCACTGGCAGCTCGTCGCAGGTCGGTAAAGAGTGACGGAAGAAAGAAACGGGAGTGACCGGGCATATTGCGGATATTGGACATCAAGTTTTGCAATCCCAAGTTGAGACGCCACACCCGATCATGTTGGTCAGCGCCAGGTGAATCGAGGGCGTTACGAACGAGCGAGGTTAGACACATAAACACATCTGCCAATTGTTTTTCTCTCGGGCCTGATGCAATGATGACATCGAGTGGGGAACAGAGGCGAGTAAGCTGGCTCCAAAAAAACACCACGACCTTGTCCAAGCAACTCGACCGCAGTGGTGGCAGACTGGTTGCGAAGGCAGGCTGAGAATGCATCGACTGCGAGCGACGACGAGAGATCCTTGAGGGCAGTAAGATGGTGAGGTAATGACGGCAGAACAGCGAGATGATGAACAAGCAATCGCAGGTTATTTCGTAAGCGAGATGCGTTATGGGATGATGGAAATTTTCAGCTGCATTGACCTATGCTTTTGCAGCAGACAGACTATCTGACGACACTTTTTGCGCCTCATCTGTAAGCTCAGAATAGAGACGAAATATATCCTCTCGGTCCTCTGCTTCATGAGACTGCAAATAGGATGGGATCGCAATTAGTACGATTCTCTGAAGATCCTAATTGTAACTCCCTACCTACTTGCACCGAGAGGAGAGGTATTCTGCAAGATTTCCCAAAGACGACGGCCGATCAGGGTGCCCTGGTGGGCGAAGCACCACTGATTCTTGAACGAGGTGGATGGTCTCATCCAGGTCCTCTGCTCAACCAAGCTTGTCGTACCGACTGTGTAGATGAATTGCAAGGTTGTTCAGCGACATTGGCCAATTTGGGTGTCCTGGTGGGCAAAGCACCAATACCTCTCGATCCAGGCGAATAGGTCATTCACTACGCCAAGTAGCCCGTACCGCACGTATAGACAACTCGCAAGGTTGTTCAGGGACAGTGATCGATCTGGGTGACCTGGTGGGCGAAGGGCCAATGACTCTCGATCGAGACGAATGGCCTCATTCAAATCCTCTGCGCCACCAAGCTTATTGTATCGAGTGAAGAGGTCAACTACAAGGCTGTCCAAGGATAGCGACCGATTTGGGTGCGCTGGTGGGAAAGCACCAATGCATCTCGGTCGAGGCGAATAGCCTCATCAATGTCATCCACTCCACCCAGAATGTTGTATCGAGTCCAGAGGCAAATCTCAAAGTCGTTCAAAACGCCGGCCGATTTGAGTGTCTTGGTGGGTGAAGGGCCAATGCATCTCGACTGAGGCGAATGGCCTCGTCAAGGTCATCCACTCTACCAACATTGTTGATCCGAGTCCAGAGGCGAACTGCAAGGTTGTTCAAAGACATTGACCATCTGGGTCCCCTGGTGAGCGAAGCATCAATACTACCTGATCCAAGCGAATGGCCACATTGAGGTTATCCACCCCACCAAGTCGCTTGTACCGACCACAGAGATAAATTGCAAGGTTGTTCAAAGATGATGATCGAAGCAAGTGTCCCGGTGGGCAAAGTGACAGTGCTTCTTGGTCAAGGGCAATCGCTTCGCTGATGTTTTCCATTCCCCCGAGTTGCTTATACCGAGTACTGATATGCCATGAAAGCGCGGCCAAACAGGCAGACCGTTTGGGGTGACCAGGAGTGCAGATATCCAAGGCTTCGCGATCAAGGACGATCGCCTCATCGATGTAGCGGATCTCGCTGCATTGCTCAAACTTGGCACCAAGGGAGCGTGACTTTGAAAGCAGCTGTTCAACTGGTAGGCACGTCATTACGTTGCTCTCGACGTCGAGTGAAAGCAATAATACCTCTGGAATTCATTGAGTTTAACCGAACAAGCCTGGAAGCGGTGGAGGTGTGCGACGTATGGGCCATGACAAAATAGGGAATGATCGCACGCGACCACATCATGTTCAAGTTGCTGCTAGCGAAGGAATGTTTTTGGGATTGCATGGATGCACAAACAAGCGATAAGTAAACGCGCCTAACCCTGGAACGAATTTCAGACAGTTCATGTGCTTCATTTTTTCGAGCCACTCTCGCCCTTCAGGCTCGTCGACGAGTACATAGTGCTTCCAGAAAAAGGTTATGTAAGTGGGCGTTCTCAGAGTATCAATCCACGTTAACGAAATCACGGACGTCTCTATTTTCATGGCCGACAAGACTTCAGAAACTGGCACATTTCGAACATGTTGTCGCGTCATGTTACTCGCAGAGACACAATGATATACTAGCGAAGGTGGTGCCTCAAATTCAGAGTCGCTTATTGTCATGGCGAACCTCCCCCCAGACGACCTTCATTCTCTGTCACCTATCCAGAGCAGGATGCTGATGACCGGGGGTGCCCCTGTTGGCACTAGAGCAAGTGAATGAGGTCACTGGAGCGGCTCTATGTTCTGGCCTCGCCGCAAACACGGACCTTCGATATATACGCATGCATCTGTAATCCTGTGAACGCGTGTTTTTCACGTGGTGGACGTACAGCAACTTTCAGTGAACAGTGCTCAGTCCTAGCTTTCCCCATTCCTTCCCCCAACCATGTCGATGCTTTTCCGCAGGAGTGGGTACCATCAGCCCGCTACCTGCAATTCTCGATAATGTCTGCTTGATCATGAGTGGGTGGTTATTTGCAAGCCTTGTTTGTTAAATCAACTAACCGTGTATGGCATCCACAGACTTCGGGCACGTCCGTTACCAGACTTGACCGCCCAAATAGAAGAGTCCACTCGTTGCGGCGGCGGCGCCTACGGTGACGTGTACAAGTGCAAACTGTCAGATTCTTCATTGATAGTGAGTTGTTCGATCGTCTGCTCACTCCGTGTGCTCAATTCTTGCAAGGTTGCAGCAAGGTCGTTGAGATGCTCTGTGGATGACCCAGGAAAGGTGGAAAAACTAAGGAGGGTGGGTATCTTCACGTGAGATCGAGTCCATACCAGCTTGTGCTGATGTCGTCGAATGTCAGGTCTTGCATAGAGAACTGGGTCTTTGGAGAAGGCTTGACCATCCAAATATTGTCCCACTCCTGGAGATTGCGAAGAATTTTGGACCAATGGATGCGCTAGTGTCACCTTGGATGTCCAATGGTACTCTCCATTCCTTCCTGAGGGGTGGTGGCCAGACCCAAGCCCCCCATGAAAGGATACAGATGGTGAGCGCTGTTCTTCACTGTTACGTTGGTTGGAGTTAAACCATTTTAGTTAGAGGGCATCGGTTCTGGCCTAGCATATCGTATGTTCTTACAACCTGACCTTTCAATTGTTCAGTTTGTCTGATCGTTGTGATAGCACATTCAAAAGGCGTGGTCCATGGGGATCTGACAAGTGTAAGTCTATGATTTCCTCCCTCGCTCTGGCACAACGTTGGCTAATCGGAGTCAAAGTCCAATATCTTAGTCGATGAGATGTACAATCCAAGACTGATCGATTTCGGCCTCGCTTCCGCGATTGGACCTCTGCAGCCTGACCAGTCATACTTGTTCAGGTACTCAAGTGGAGTGGGCGCGATACGATGGATAGCTCCCGAGATACTATCTGGTAAGGGGCTCGAACCATCAGCAGACATGTATTCCTTTGGCTGCATTATGCTTGAGGTATGCTCTCTCACACACTCCTATAATAACTGGACTGATTCTCCCTCGCCTAGGTGAAGTCCCATGGCAGGGGAAAAGTGACACGCATGTTATCTGGTTGAAGGTCAAAGAGAACAAGTCCCCTGATCGACCGGCCAGCGCTGAGCTTGAGGCGAGACATTGGGCATTGATGGTCCATTGTTGGTCGCTGCACCCTCACAAGCGACCAACTGCCAGTGAGGCAGTGATTCTAATCACTGGGTTTCTTGATCCGATTGGCAGTGTTAGGGGAGATCCGAAATTATTTCTTATTTCTTATTTCTTATTTTTTTTTTTGTTGACATATTTCCCAATTAGTATGTAATTTCCACTTCTTGTTTAGGAAACTTCACCCCTGGAAACGTCTCTTCGCAGATCTCGAGCGCCATTTGCTTGCATTCCTTCACCCCTTCCGCATTCGGGTCTCGCACCCGCGTTTGGTTGTTCAGGTGTGTCAGCGTGTTCAAGTACACCTTTGCCAATACCCCAAATCCAGTGTTCACCTCCGCTTGAAACGAAAGTGATATCGTGATATCCAACAAATCATCCCGAGCTCTCCGTGCATCATTCCGAACAAGCATGTTCACCGTCGTCACCTCCAACAACGTGCGTAGTGCCCGTGTCAGCGACCGCACAAACGAGTTAAACACAAGCAGTTCACGTGATAACGGCGCGGACCATGCTTGTGGCTGTAATTCGTCAGCAATTTCATCATCCCGGAAGAGGAAGTCGATGCAAACTTATAAGACGATTATTATCCATGTCAATTTTCTCAAGTTCACAGTGTACTAGTAATAACACGAGTACGATGTACAAAGTCACGAGTACAGTATACGAGATGTACGATGTCACAAGTACAGAATTAGGAAATTCGATTACAACTATCGCAAAGTCTGAATCACGAGGTCTTTGAAAAAATGCGCTAGGAGTGATTGAGGTCCTGTGAGCATCGATGACCTTTTTTGGTAGTCCAAAAGAGCGCGGCCGTTAGGCTTTCCATACGAACCCGTTCGAGCATGGCAGGACGTTCACTACGAAGTCCTGGACTTCAACTTGCTCTGAGGCATAGAATACCTTTACCGCAGTCACCCGCCCTCCGACGCAGGACATTCACTTCTTCCTCCCCGTCTTCCTCATCTTTCCGAACCGCAGGATACACCCTCTTGGTCGCTCTCTCTGCAGGTCTGTTCACCGCATATTATTTCGACTCACGTTCGGCGATACATCGCTATGTATTCACGCCTGTCCTGCGGTACGCATTCGACGCCGAGACTGGCCATAAATTGGCAGTCAAAGTACTCCGAAGCGGTTTGGCGCCTCGCGATCTCGTAGGGGACGGCGAATCTCTACGGTCACAGGTGGAGCATGTTTCGGGAACGACCCTATATTTGGAATATTGACGTATTGTTGACGCAGGTTTTTGGTCAAGAAATTACCAACCCGGTCGGTTTAGCGGCTGGCTTTGACAAGGACGGGGAGGCAATAGATGGTACATAACTGTTATATCTCATCCTGTCCAAACTGACGGTCGTGAGGACCAGGTCTCTTTAACCTTGGTTTCAGCTGGGTTGAAATCGGGAGCGTGACACCAAAACCACAGGTATGTACCCCAACTCTCGTTGTTGCCGATTTTCCTTCCTGCAACGACTAAACGTGGCGCTGGCAGCCAGGCAATCCAAAACCACGTGTCTTCCACCTGATTTCTGATTCTGCACTCATCAATCGGTATGGATTCCCTTCACAAGGAGCTACCGCAGTAATACCACGCCTACGTGCCCGCATACCCACATTCCACGAGGCCGATGCAAATACGACTGCCGCTCTACGCCCCAAATCAATACTGGCTATCAACCTCGGGAAAAACAAGACGTCGCCTGTAGAGTCTTCGGAAGATTTTATCACAGGCGTGAAGACTTTCGGGCCTTATGCCGACGTGCTAGTGGTCAATGTATCGAGTCCCAACACACCAGGACTTCGGTGTGTCTACTCAAGTCTTATATCCTTTTTGATTTACTCATGTAGCACATAACAGGGGGCTTCAAAATCGGGAGCTATTAGAGAGTTTACTTGCGGATGTTTCCAAAGCCCGCGATGAACTCGGGCCATCCTCAATAACGTCCCATCGACCACGTTTGGTACTCAAGATTGCGCCAGACCTCGAAGAAACACAGATAATCGAAATGGCAGAAGTCATAAGAAATAGTGCGATCGACGGCGTCATTGTCAGCAATACTACCATCGCCCGGCCATCATCCCTGATTGACCGTGAGGTTATGTCATATGTCACTTGTTATGTCGTTGATCGTGTTTTGTCATACGCAGCCAACAAGTCGGAGATGGGGGGTCTCTCTGGGAAACCCCTGAAACCATACTCGTTGCAGGTACTGAAAACGCTCCGTGCGCATCTGCCTTCGACGATTCCGCTGATCGGATGCGGGGGTATCTCGTCCGGTGCGGACGCACTGGAGTATGCCCGTGCAGGGGCCTCGCTTGTACAAGTATACACCAGCCTTGGTTATGATGGCGTGGGTACGTGTCGTCGCATCAAGGATGAACTTATCTCGCTATTGAAGGCAGAGGGAAAGACGTGGAGAGGTGTGGTCGATGAGGCGGTGCAGACGCTGAGCTGGAAGAAACCAGAGGAGCCAAAGCAAATAGAAGCAGGGGAGGCGACGGTAGGGAAGCTGATAGAAGAAGCAGAGAAGCTCAAGATGCTGCTAGACCGACTCGCAGACAAAACGAATTAGGGTTGAACAATTGATCGGCCCGAATTTAGCTAACTCGAATGGACTGCGTGTAATTCGGAATAGTAGCTCAAATGACGCAAAATGTGTCGCTGGAGCAAGACGAGAGCAATCGCACCTCGTGCTGTCGTTGGCAAATTTAGTTCTGCCCGCCCTGATCACAACCAGCACATGGAAACAAGTCGGTGGCAATTGTAGGGAGCGCCGGTCTCGCCACCCTTGTTGACCTCCGGGACAGTGATCTTCGTATAGTCTTGTACAAGACATTGGTAGGATACGGTGCCATTTCTTTCCTTCTCTCCAAGAACCACTACCTCACCCTCGATCATACAGGTGCCCAGAACCGCCGCCCGTCCACCTCCAGAAATGTACTCATGTTCCTGTCGGAGGCGAGGAAGGGTGCGACAGTCGAACCCGCAGTGGACGGCCCTGCTCAGTCAGACCTGCGAGTATGAATCGAAGGAAATGATACACATTGAAGGACCAAACTTCGTCGGCCCAGCATGATTGCCAGCGATAATGACTATCTAGAACAATGCATGTGCTGTTCAATGGAGGGCGGAGGTGGTGTTTGTGCTTTACCCTTGATCAATGATCGTCCAAATGAGACCTTCCGTCCGGCGAGGGGGCACGTGATCGTCGCCATACGAGTAAAAGCTCGGGAGGTATAGCTAAGAGCGATATATCAATTGCGTCATCGTCTGTTCAAGCTTGACCAATGACGTGGGGTTGTCGGCAACAAAATCACGTGTGTTGGTGAGGGTTATTGTTATATGAACTCGTCGGAGTTGAAAATGTTGCTTGTTCAGGTATTATGGACTTTGACACCCTTAACCTTGACCTGGTCAAAGATGACTTTACTGACAAAGAACATACAAGGCTGGATGATAAACTTTGTCACTATAACTCTTACTTAATGCCAGAAAGCATTGCCGAATTTGAACTGATTGTGTTGAGGGCCATTAATTGACAACTTGGGGATTGCACCTACAAAGGTTACACTTTTGAGGAATACAAGATGATGCTAGAAGAAAATCCCAGGCTGCAGGAATCATTGTTGTGAGGCTCGTGGTGTGGCTTTCACAAGGTGAGACATTTGAGTAAGTGCTTGTCAGTCTTCTTTGCTTCCATGTTTAACTCTTACATTATAGAAATTCTTTGACAGGGTAATCATCATTCTATCATTCTCTTTTGCTGACAATAATGAGCCCATAGGTTTCCAGAAGGAACCTGAGCCTTCCTGGATAACTACTGGATGTGAGTTACAACCATTTATCCTTTGTTCTGTTTCTTATGTCATGCTCTCTGTGTAATGGCAAAGAACCAACTCCAATGAGGGCGGCCTAGCCCCTAGCTAGGATGGCCTGAGTGTCGCCTAGAACAATAAATAATGATGAGGACCCTATAATGGTGGTCAACTGGCAGAGAGAAAGAATGAGTGGTACTCAAGTGTACTCAGGCCCCACAGTGTGGAGGGTTAGACAAATGAATAAGACTGGCTAATCTAGTCGCATCGCTACCCTATATATACTACTACAGAAGAGTGCATGGACCAAGCTGTGTACTCTAGGGTAGGTCTAAATGTAAGGAATGTGGTAGCAGTGAGGCATAATGTCATAATGATATCATGGATCTAGGCATAGTCCGGAATGGCCTGTAGGCACGTGATCATGGGAACTAGCATGTGCCCCTAAGGTACAATAAATAATAGAAAGTGGCCAAGTCACGTGATTGTGGGAAATGGTCACATGACCTCAAAAGTAAGAATGGTAAGTCTGGGTAAAGGAGAATGCAATGAATGTAATGGTAAGCAGTAGTGTCGTAGCCTGAACTACAACACTCTGTTTCTATTAGATAGTATGTTGTTTTGTGACTTTGTGGTGCATGAGATCATGTTGAAAAATACAAATGAGATGGTCTGTTCTGGGGATTCTGCTAATTGTGCATTGATCATCCAGAGTTCTGGCTGTGGAAAATCTTGTATGATTGATGAGATGGCTGGTCTTCACAATCCTGATCAACCTCTGTAATCCAAACAAAGGAGAAGAGGGTAAGTCTTGCATATATGTCTGTCATCCTATGATGGTACTGAGTACTGTCATGGTCATCAGGTGGGGCTTGGCTACCATCAGATGGGTCAATTCAACATTTTCTCTGCTAGTCAGAGATGAATGAGACACTAGCAGTGTTACGGTCGGTCCGGGTAGGAATGAACGTAGATCTGGGAGACAAGGGATGTCGACTAAGGGGCTTGCTTATCAACGGGACGAGTCGCAGGAGAGGCAACCGGAGACAAGGACGAGTTGTGTGGTTAACAACCAGAGACTTCCGCAGGGGCTTCCTGAGGTGGACGAAGGGGAATCGACCAAGGGATACCCTTGTCGAGGGGACAACCACAAAGAAGAGCGGTGGGGACAAGTCACAAAGAAGAGCGACCGGAGATGATGGTAGAACGACGAGCGTCCACTCAAAAGTAGGACGGATGACTTAGAGAGCGATTGATGAGTGAAGGAAACAAAGGTGCTATTCCAGGTAGGTCTAGCTTAGAGAATACAAGGTAGCGACGGCAGGGTTTATATACCTAAAGGGGACTGCGCACGGACCACGCTATGTAGCAGCGGAAGGTCAGAGGAAGCTCAATAAGGTAAATGGTGAGAGGAAGATAACAGAAGTTATTGGAACAAAGGAAATGTGGCTGTCCATCGGAAGGAAGCGGAACAAAAGATAAGAGTTCATAATCAAGATGACCACCGTGAGAAGAGCGGAAGAAAGCGGTGGTCGTTGTGTGAAAGGAAGACATTAGCAAGAAATGTAAGACAAATGCTAATGCGAAAAGCAAAGAAAAAGGTGAATCGTAACATTACCCCCCTACTAGATCCGAAACTCCGGAGAAGGATAATATGTGAATGGTGCGAGTCAAAAGTTGCGGTAGGAGGCACTGGGGGAGCCAGTCATGTTGGCATAGGCGGCATCATCGTAGGGATCATTGTAGTCATAGGGAGAGGGAGAGCGGGGAACAGGAGAGCGAGATCGTCGGATACGACAGCGGGGATAGGATGGTGTGATTCGAGAGCGAGGAGGGGGAACAGGGCGAGCGGAGGACACGGAGGAGCGAGAGGAACTAGACGGCGAGGAGAAAGGAGGAGGGGGAGTGCAACGATGGAGGGGGCAATGTTGCTGAGTGTGATGTGGGGTGGTTACAAGGCAGGATGGGCATTGGTACCAAGGGCAATCGATACGCCGATGTCCTAGGCAATGACACTCGAAACAGGTTTTGTTGTATTGAGGATGAGAATGAGAGAGGGGGGTGTCAGTGAATTCTCCGTGGATGGTGCCTCTAGTTTGTGCTTCGTGCGCGAGTTTGGCATGCTGGACAATCATGAGTTCGTCAGGTAGGAGTGAGGAAGAGGATGTGGAAGGGGTTTGGTATTTGTCCGAAGTGACGACGGAAGGAGCGATGTAGGCGGGATGAGTGCAGTTAGGGTGAGCGTGGTACTGGTTTAGCTCGAAGAGGTAGTGGTTGACGTTGTCAAGAAACTCAGGCATACCAAGTTGGAAGAGGGTAGCAGTGAGGTTTCTCTCAAGGTTCTGCTGGATGTTGCAGACGAAGGTTCCTCCGGAGAGGGTCAAGAGGTTGCTGAGACGTTGGACTTGGAGGTAAGCGTGATAGAGGTTCCACAGCGGGGAACTGACGTCGAGGTAACAACCGAGGGGAATGGCGATGCGAGGGTTTCGGAGGAGGGGGGGTTCCAGGGCGTGACTGTCAGCGAGTTCTTCGCGGAGGCGGTGGGCATAGAGGGGAATGTCAATGGAGACAATGGCGGAAGGAGTGACAGGTGAGGTGGGCAAGGGGGTGTGGGTCCATCCGGGAGATGGGTGAGTGGAGGAGGGTTCGGGGGAGTTACGCAGGGATGGAGAAGAAAGCCTTTCGGCTAAAGAAGGAGAAGAGTCTAAGGTAGAAGGAGACAAGGAAGAAGGAGAAGAGACGGAATCGGAGACGGTTTGCTGGGTGGACATAGTGGTGGAGGTTCAAGTTGGTTTGTGGGGAAAGACGAAGGAGTGGAGCTTTTTATAATTTGTGAGGGCAGACTTTGCATGTTTCAAGTCCCGTTCAGGGACCCAGGAATCTTCTTTGGCGGAGTATCCTTCTTCGCCCTGGATAAGGTCCGGTGGTGGAGCGGGGAAGTTGGGTCCGTGAATGTCGTTTTCGTGATAGGGCGATAAGAGGGAAGCGTGGAATGTGTTGTGGATTTTCCACGTTTTGGGAAGACGGAGTTGGTAAACGATTGGAGATAGGACCTTGGTTACAGTAAAGGGTCCTTCTCGCTTAGCGGCGAACTTCGGGTTGGCGATAGATCATTTGAGATTGCGGGCTTCTAGCCACACTTTATCTCCTAGTATGAAAGGGGTGAAGTTCTTGCGGGTGCGGGAGGTCATGACTTGGCGAGCGAGTTCGTGGGCTGCTAACGCTTCGTCGCGAGCGGCGGAGAGGGCTTTGAGTCTAGTTTCGATGGCAGGAAGAGGGGATTCGGGAAGGAGGGAAGGTAGGGCGCGGGGTTCGAAGCCCATCATGAGGAAGAACGGGGATTTGCCGGTGACGGAATGAGGGCGGTGATTATGGGTGAATTCAGCGTTGGAGATTTTCTCAGACCACAAGGCAGGGTTATCTCTGCAGAAGATTTGGAGGTAGGTTTCGACTTCTTGGTTCACACGTTCGGTTTCCCCATCAGATTGGGGGTGGTAGGCGGTGGAGAGGGAGAGGTCATAGTTCAGGATTTTCCCAAGGGCTTTGGCGAAGGCGGAGGCGAACTGGGGACCACGATCGGAGATGATTTTGTCATAGAGACCGAAGTGGAGGAAGACTTTGTGGAAGAAAAGATCGGCGACTCCTTCAGCGGTGATGGATTTCTTGGTGGGGCATAGAATTACCCCCTTAGTAAGCCTGTGGTCGACCACGACCAATAAGGAATCAAAGCCGGCGAAGAGGGGAAGATCGGTGATGAGGTCGCAGGAGACCTGTTGGAAAGGGCGGAAAGCGAGGGAACGGATGGGGGAAAGTGGAGGAACAGTGGGGTGCGTGTTGGCCTTGTTTTGTTGACAAGTGGCGCAACCTTCCACATATTTACGTATGAAGGAAGCGAGGCCAGGCCACCAGAATTCAGTGGCGACCAGCTGGCGAGTCTTAAGGAAGCCAGGGTGTCCGGTGGTTTCATGGTCGTGGCATCGTTGGACAATAGTGCGGCAGAGGGAGGGGTCATTGGGGATGTAGATACGGTCCTTGTAGGTCAAGAGGCCGTTGATGTGTTTCCAGTCGGAGAGACAGAAACAGAAGGCTGGGGGAATAGAACCATCCATAGATTGGAGGCTTTGTAGAACAAGGGGGTCGGAGGCGGAGGCCAACTAAACTTTATTAGCCAGAGCGGTGTCAATGGCATTGATGAACAAGGACGGGGGAAGGAGGGTGACATTGTCGTTATCTGGGGAATCGATGGCGGGGAGTAAATCGGGGCGGTGGGAGAGGGCATCAGGGCCGGCGAGTTGGGAGCCAGGAACATGCCGCATATTGAGATCGAAATCAGCAAGGTCAAGAAGCCAGCGGGCTTGGCAGCGATTCAGCACCTGGGGTTGACGGAAGTACGTGAGATTTTTGTGGTCAGTGAAGACCTGGACAGGGAAAGGAGAGCCATGGAGATAGTGGCGCCATGTTTTCAAGGCGCGAATGACGGCAAGGAGTTCGCGGTCATAGATGTCGTAATTCCTTTCTGCGGGGGAGAACGATTGGGAGAGGTAGGAGCAGGGGTGCCAATCGCCATTGGAGTCAGTTTGGAGAAGGATACCTCCAGAAGCAAATTTGGAGGCGTCAGTGGCAATGGCGAGAGGTGCGGAGAGGTTGGGGAGGTAGAGAACGGGTTTGGAAAGGAATCGGGAGTGGAGGGTGTCCATGGCTTGTTGACAAGCGGGAGTCCAGGACCAAGCACAGTTTTTCTTAGTGAGGTCGATGAGAGGGCGGGCGATGTTGGAGTAGTCGGGGATGAAGCGACGGTAGAAGTTGGCAAAGCCAAGGAAGGAGCGAACATCCTTGACTTTCTGGGGAGTGGGCCATTTGGCGATGCTATCGAGTTTGACAGGGTCCATGGCAAGTTGACTGGGTTTGACGATCATACCAAGGTATTCAACCTTGGTAGTGGCAAATTTACATTTCTCGAGTTTAAGATGGAGGTCGAGTTCCATCATACATTGCAGGACACGCTTTGTATGTTCCTCGTGGGTGGCGGGGTCGGGGGAAAAGATAAGGAGATCATCCATATAGATAATGAGCCATCCTTCAGCGATCATATCGCGGAAGGAGTCATTCATGAATCGTTGGAACGTGGCGGAGGAGTTGGTAAGGCCGAAGAACATGACGGTGGGTTCGAAGAGCCCCTTGTGGGTGATGAAGGCAGCCTTCCATTGATGTCCGTCTTTGATATGGATGTTATTGTATCTCCATCGTATGTCGAACTTGGTGAAGACCTTGGCGTCTTGGAGTTTATCGACAAGGTCGGAGATGAGGGGAAGGGGGTAGGCGTCACGAACGGTATGTTCATTGAGGTAGCGGTAGTCTTGGCAAGGGCGGAGTCCACCATCCTTCTTTTTGACGAAGAAGAAGGGTGCGGCTTGGGGGGAATTCGAGGGACGGATCTTTCCGGCTTTGAGGTTCTCTTCTAAGAAGTCCTCGGTGGCTTTGCGTTCGTCAGGAGATAAGGGGTATATCTTTCCGACTTTAGGGACGAAGGATTCTTTGACATTGATTTCGTGATCATAGGGGCGAGAGGGGGGAATATGGTCCACGGTTTCCTTGGTGAAGACAGGGGCAAACTGGGAGAATTCGGGGGGAAGGGTGGTTTTCGGCTTGTTTCGTTCGGCTTCCATGGCAAGTTCCGTGGCAGTGGTGAGTTTGGCAACGACGGGAGATCCTTTTGGGAAAGAATGGGATTCTCCATGGATGGTTTGGAAAAGGGAGCGATTGTCGAGAGCACAGGAGAGGAACTGTTCTTCGTTCTCTTGTTTGAGGAAGCCGTAGAGGTGGTAATCGTGGATGGAGGATACGTGGACGTGTCGAGGTGCGGGGAAGTGGGAGTCATGGCGTTCGGAGTCCTTGGCACAGGAGGCGTAGAAGTCATTAGACTCATCAAGAGATTTGGGGATAGAGAGGGTTCGACTTTTCCAGTCGATCGTGGGATTAGTGGTTCTTAACCAGGGGAGTCTGAGGATGACGTTGGTTCTTCCGCAGGCCATGACGTAGAAGGTGACCTTCTGGAAGATTCCTTTGATGTTGGAATACAGGGTACAAGTATGGGTGATGTTCCCATTCTTGTTGTACGAGTGATCGGCATTGCGGGCGCAGATGGGGGAGGCAAGTTTCTCAGTGGGGAGACGATGTTTTGATACAAAGTCTCGATCAATGCAAGAGATTTCAGCACTGCTATCAATGAGGGTGCTGGTGTCGACGGCTTTCTGGGTGTGTGAGGGGATAACTAACTGAATTGGGATTTGCATAGCTTTAGTAGTAGCTGATACAAATACAGGAGCACACAAGAAGGAGGGAGGGGAGACTCACATCGACTGAGATCCCCTTTCTAAAAATCCATTTGGAAGGAAACCTTCCTGATGGCAACTTCATCTTCGTCGTCATCAATTTCACGTAAGGCAGGGAGGTCGGATTCTTCTTCGACCCGATGGATCTTCTTTTCCGTGCGGCAATTAGGTGTGGAAGGAAAGGAAGGGCAGGAGGTGCTATTATGGCCAGCACGGTGGCAGCGGAAACAAAGTCCCTTCTCGATACAGCGTTTGCGTTCGTCAGGGGTGAGTTTGGCGATGCGGACTACGTCCACATCCATGGCGTTAGGGTCTTTGGCAGGAGTGCGGGTGGGAGTGGTGAAGGAGTGGAAGTGGGAAGAGGACGTCTTGCCTCTTCGAGCGATTTCATCAGCGCGGTCCCACTGCGTCTGGAAGTGGGTTGCCTTCTTGTACCAGGCCGCGATCTTGGTTGGGGGAGTGTCCATGGAGAGGATGCGGCGCATGAGGGAGGGGGGAATTCCAGCGGAAAAGTAATTGATAAGGACGTTCTCATCAGTGATGCCGGCGAGAGCGACGCGGTTTTGGAACGAGGAGATGTAGGAGTCGAGGGATGGTTCATGATGCTTGGTCTTAGCGTTAAGAACCATGCATTTCGTGGCGAGCCACGCGACGGCATCGTTGACAGTGTCATGGTGTTCAAAGGTTTTCTTGAACTCAGAGATGAAGTTGGCGAAGGTGCCGAGGGCGACGGTGGTTCCGGAAATGGCGTTTTGCTGGAAAGTGTTTGCCCAGGTGAGGGCGGGACCTTTGGTCATGTATGAGAGGGCAAAAACGACTTGCTTTGTGTCGGTGTCATAGACTTTGTCATTGACGTGGAGGTAAAATTGGACAGTGTTAAGCCATTGGACGGCGGTTTTATAAGAACCGTCGAAGGCTTCAGGGGCGCAGACACAAAGTTCGGTGAGCTTGGTAGAGGACATAGTGGGGGATGGTGGTCTAATGAGCGGTGGAGGGGTAGCGGGTGGAGGGAGAGAGATGGAAGGGGTGCGGGGAATAGGGAATACGGGGGTGGTAGCGATGGGAGTAGGAGACGGTGGGGTAGGTTGACGAGGGATCGTTAGACTGGCAGAGAACTGTTGCGAGAGATCAAGAGTTTCGCTTTGCTGAGTGACGGAGGGTACGAGGGTGTCAGGGTCAAGGTAGTCTTCTTCCTCGGAGTCAGGTTGCTCGGAAGAGGAAGAGTCGTCGAGTGGTTTTGATCGGGGAGCCGACCAACGAGGATCTGGTCATGGTGGTTGTGAAATGGTGGGGGACTATGACGGCGATAGCCTCTTTGATGAGAAGCTAGACCTTTTGTTATGGTCGGTCCGGGTAGGAATGAACGTAGACCTGGGAGACAAGGGATGTCGACTAAGGGGCTTGCTTATCGACGGGACGAGTCGCAGGAGAGGCAACCGGAGACAAGGATGAGTCGTGTGGTTAACAACCAGAGACTTCCGCAGGGGCTTCCTGAGGTGGACGAAGGGGAATTGACCAAGGGATACCCTTGTCAAGGGGACAACCGCAAAGAAGAGTGGCGGGGACAAGTCGCAAAGAAGAGCGGCAGGGACAAGTCGCAAAGAAGAGCGGCAGGGACAAGTCGCAAAGAAGAGCGGCGGGGACAAGTCGCAAAGAAGAGCGACCGGAGACGAAGGTAGAACGACGAGCGTCCACTCAAAAGTAGGATGGATGACTTAGAGAGTGATTGACGAGTGAAGGAAACAAAGGTGCTATTCCAGGTAGGTCTAGCTTAGAGAATACAAGGTAGCGACGGCAGGGTTTATATACCTAAAGGGGACTGTGCACGGACCACGCTATGTAGCAGCGGAAGGTCAGAGGAAGCTCAATAAGGTAAATGGTGAGAGGAAGATAACAGAAGTTATTGGAACAAAGGAAATGTGGCTGTCCGTCGGAAGGAAGCAGAACAAAAGATAAGAGTTCATAATCAAGATGACCACCGTGAGAAGAGCGGAAGAAAGCGGTGGTCATTGTGTGAAAGGAAGACATTAGCAAGAAATGTAAGACAAATGCTAATGCGAAAAGCAAAGAAAAAGGTGAATCATAACAAGCAGAGCATGTTATTGCAACATTCTTCAAGAAACTGTTTCACACCATTCATGAAGAACTCAAATGGGTTTTCTCTCCACATATGGAACTGCATGCCTTTGCACTAATGTGGTGGAAATATCTGTCAAGGAATGATAGGAGATTGGAGCTATATTAGCAAGTGATAAAGGAATGCAAGAAGGTTGGTCTGGTAGATTTCTGTTCATTCTGGCCTTTTCATCATTGTCTAGGTTGACCTCCACATTCCACTTAGTCCACTTGTGGATGGCAGGCAGATTGGCAAGATCTCTTTGTTGGTTTTAACTGTGAACAAAATTTATGGCCTCCTGAAACTGTCACAATTTGCCATATTCTTTTCTTTCTCCTTTACATTTCATCTTGCAACTCATGCTTACATCTTTTTTCTCATGTCAACCATTGCTTGCTTCTGCTCTTCTCATGATGGTCATCATGATTACTCACTCTTATCTTGTACTGGACAGTGTTGTAGTTCGGGCTACGACACTACCGCTTACCGTTACATTCCTTGTGTTCTCCTTATCCCAGACTTACAATTTCTACTTTCGAGGTCACGTGACTCCTTCCCACGATCATGTGACTTGGCCACGCTTTACCTTATCTATTGTACCTTAGAGGCACGTGCTAGTTCCCACGATCACGTGCCTACAGGTCAACCTAGACTTGCCTAGATCCATGATGTCACTATGACATCATGCCTCACGGCTACCACATTCCTTACTTCTTAGACCTACCCTAGAGTACACTGCTTGGTCCGTGCACTCTATCGTAGTAGTATATATAGTGGTAGCGATGCGACTGGGTTAGCCAGTCTTATTCATTTGTTCTACCCTCCACACTGTGGGGCCTGGGATACTTGAGTACCGCTCATTCCTCTCCTTCTGCCGGCTGACCACCGTTATAGGGTCCTCATCGTATTTATCGTTCTTGGCGACACTCGGGCCATCCTAGCTAGAGGCTAGGCTGCCCTCATTGGAGTTGATTCTTGCTGTTCCACTCCGTTACATTCTGTGACGGTGTGGACGGTGTGGGTATGGACGTCCAACCAGATGTGGACGAGTACGTGATATTCGAGTACTAAGAAGTTAACAGTGCCCAAGTAGATCATGAACTTGGCACAAAACGATAAGCATGCGATAATGGGCACAAAGATGGCAAATGCAGAGTAATGGGATTGGGAATAGAACAGGAGTGGTAGACAATTGAACAGGCCCCCAAGTAGGAGAGTATTCAAGTGAATAGGACTGGAGAATAGACAATGAAGGGAGAGAGTTTATATATGTAAGTAAGGGGAGTTTAGGGTAGGTCGTCTGAGTCCTAATTGATTGAGGGCCGGTGTGAGAAGGAGGGGAAATGAGGAAACCATGAGGACGGCGAGAAGTCCGTGTGGAAAGAAGGAAGCATCCTCATGGGAAAAGAAACGGAGATGAAAGACATGAGGCATGATGTCATGATGACATCATAGGCTAGGCCTCAGGTCATGTGAGAGATCTCACAGTCACGTGCGGGAGTCACGTGACCTCAAAAAGAGAAAGGAAACGTTAAGTTAGAAAAGTGAAGTGAAAAATGTAGCGTATAGGTCCTGAACTATAACACCTCATTGCTTACCATCGTTGTGCATTTGTTGTGCTAGAGAACGTTGAAAGACTGTTCCTATGCACTGGATAGCGCCATGGTAATGAACCTATGCTGGAATGGCACACTGACGCTGTTGCATTCCAGATATCATTTACTATGTCTCTCTCTATGAAGGACGTTTCCATCCCCGTCTTCAATGGGACGAACTGGCAGGCATGGTGACCAGCAATGGCCTCCTACCTCCAATCCACCGGGTCCACCTGGGCCCTTGAGCTCTCACGTCCGGCAGCATTAACCACCACCAGCAACGCTGATGACAAAAATGCTTGAATCCAGTGGTCCAAAGCCAACGATCAAATCTTGGGGTTGATTAAGATGAGGTTCTCTGAGCCCATCAGAGCCAAGCATACAGACCTCCTGGATGCTGCTGACCTTGTGAAGGCGCTCCATGATGAATATACCAAGCCTGGCCTAGCCGGTGCATATGGTATTTTCAAGGAGTTACTTGAGCTCTCAATCCTGAGTTCATCGCATCCTGCCCCTGCCCTTGATAAGGCAGCAAACCTCTTCACGAGGTTAAAGGCTGCTGGTTATGACGTTCCTGCTAGCATCCAGGTGATGCTGCTTTTGAGCAAGCTCCCTCCCACCATGGACATCGTTTTGCAAATGATGATCCAAGCCAAGGACACAGCTGGCGTGCTGAAAACCCCCACTGTCGACGAGATCCACAAGGCTGCACTCCTGTCATGGGATCAGTGCCTTCTCGAAGGGCACAAGAGGAAGCAACTGGCTCAGGCCAACAAAATATTGGCCATGAAGCAGAAAGGTGATGACTCTTGTTTCCAGCAGCAGCAACAACCCAAGTAGCAACTGCTGCAAGGGAATGTTAGCGCAGAAGGGTCGGGGAAGAAAACCTGCTGAGGCAAGAAGAAGGGCAAGTCACAAGCCAACCATGCCCACATCACCTCCCCCACCTTCATCACGTACATGACTGGTCCTGAGCCTACTCCTGATCTCCATGCCCTTGCACACATTTCTCCACAACTCTACCAGGAAGCTGGCAGTCCCCCCACCGACACCTGCATCAAAGAGGCTTTTAGCCTCACTCATCATCTTGAGATCCAACCGTCCACTGAGACGATTAGGAAGCTCAACAAAGAAACGAGCGAAGGCAAAAGAGTGAGTGAACCTAACTGGATCCTCAAAAACCCTGACCTCATATTCGGTGTCCCTGGCTCTTCAATGGTATTGGATACTTCCGATCTACCTGATGATCAGCACATTGTGGAGATCTCGAGCGACGAGGAAGAGGTGGCTGTTGCTCCCAAACGATGAAAGAATTGATACTCTTGCAGGCAAGAAATCATGGCACCATCCCAATCTTCTTGGGATAGCGATGACATGGTCAATATCTATGGTTCAGACATCAATGGGGAAATTGCAGATGCAGCTGGACTTGAGGATCCTTCATGGCCTCACATGATTAGGCAAGTGATTCCATCCACACCTTATATTTGTAATGGAGTGGAACGGCAAGAACCAACTCCAACAAGGGTGGCCTAGCCTCTAGCTAGGATGGCCCGAGTGTCACCAAGAACGATAAATATGATAGTGGCCCTATAACAGTGGCTAACTGGCAAAAGGAAGGGATGAGCGGTACTCAAGTGTATCCAGGCCCCACTAGGTGGAGGGTAGAACAAATGAATAAGACTGGCTAGTCTAGTCGCATCGCTACCACTATATATACTACTACAGAAGAGTGCACGGACCAGGCTGTGTACTCTAGGGTAGGTCTAAGGTAAGGAATGTGATAGCCATGAGGCATGATGTCATAGTGACATCATGGATCTAGGCATTGTCTAGAGTGACCTGTAGGCACGTGATCGTGGGAACTAGCATGTGCCCCTAAGGTACAATAAATAAGATAATCGTGGCCAAGTCACATGATCATGAGAGGGAGTCACATGACCTCGAAAGTAGAAATCGTAAGTCTGGAATAAGGAGAATGCAAGGAACGTAATGGTAAGCAGTAGTGTCATAGCCTGAACTATAACAATATTCGAACTGACATGATTTCCTCTGATGCATTACCTGCTCGAGTAGTAAATAACATGTCATCTGTTGTGGTAGATAGTGCAGTGGATGCTCGTAGTTATCCTTATATAGCTACTTTTAACACAAATAGACTTTGCTCTTCATGCTCTGCTCCTACCAGTTCGAAAAATAAGTGCTCGTGTGATCCTTTTGGGAAGTTCTGGATCCTTGATTCTGGTGCTTCAATGCACTTTACACCTGATCAAACTGACTTTGTTGAGTATGAGGCATTTAAGTGTCATGAACAGATACCCATTATGACCGCCTCTGGAATGATCTACATTGAAGGACAAGGTAGAGTACTTGTGTGATGGGAAGACTCCAATAGGAATTCCTAAATCATGGATTTACACAACATTGGCTTAATACCCAACTCAGGTGTTTGCCTAGTCTCCTTTGGTCAATTGCTTGCTTGTGGAGCAAAAGTTCATGGTGATAATTGCCAGATTACAGTGACTTATGGTGATGGCACTATTCTTGCCCCATTTACTCCTGGTCGAGTCGGTCGTGGCTTATACACGATTGAGGCATTACCACTGAAAGGACAACATGCCCACATGACGTGAACTATCACATATGACATCCTTCACAAACATCTAGGACATCCCTCGAAAGAAGCCATTAAACATGCCAGAAAGCACACTAAAAGTCTGCCAGATGTCGAGATTCCAAAGGAAGACTCCATCTGCAATGGTTGTGCTAAAGGTAAACTTCTCAACAGGAGTTTTCCTCCTACTGAGTGACATGCTATTTGCATATTTGAATTGATTCACTTTGACATAAAGTCTTTCCCCATTGAATTATACCATCAGTACAAATATATCATTACCTTCTTTGATGATTATACTTCCATGGCATGGGTCACTGCTTTGCGCATAAAAGATGCTGCATTGACGGCCACTCAATACTTCTTAAAAATGGTGTCCACGCAATTTGGAGCGAAAGTCCAAGGATGGATGTCTGATGCTGGGGGAGAGTACAAGTCCAGAGCTTTTGATGACATGCTCAAGGGGAAGGGGATATGCATTTTCCAAAGTGCCCCTCATACTCCTCAACAAAATGGTTGAGTGGAACAATTCATGCATACTGTGATGGACAAATCTGAAGCTATGCAGCATGATGCCTGCATCCCAGATAGTTGGTGGGAATTCAGCATTATACATGCAACCCATATCTACAACAGAACACCGCTGCATCGCCATAACTGGTGCACTCCTTATGAGTTGCTACACAAGCAGCAGCTGGACGTAGCCCATCTTCATGTCTTTGGAAGTGCTGCTTATGTGCATATCCCAGAAGATGTGCAGGCTAATAAAATGGCCCCTAAGTCCGAACTTATGGTGTATCTGGGTGTGATGCCAGGAAATGACTCCAATTTCCTATTCATGCATTCCCCTAACAATGTCCTATTCACCTCTGCACATGCCATTTTTGATGAATCACGATTCCTCCGTTGTGTGTCACACTGCACATGGACTGCTGCACCTCCTGTGCCTACTGTTGCCAGTGAGCATGAGCCTCTACAAGAGCTGCCATTGCCTCCTGCAGACAATAACTATTGACCCAGTCAACCCACTCTGCGAGTTCCTACTCCTCCTCCTGTCCCTCCTCATACACCTTCGCCTCGCCTGGCACTGCCCCCTCCTAGTGCACCTAAGAAAGGATCAAGGGGAGCACCGCCAGCAATCCCTCCTGCCCCACTGTGCCCCCAATGACAGCGATGTGTGCCTATCTGGCCTGACAATGTGTAGAGCAAGTAAAGAAGATTGAGCACAAATTGCGCTGGCAAGACAAAGTTAGGGAACCTGGCCCATCTCAACAGAGATAGCCAGAGCCTGAGTCACCTCAAATGCCAGGCAACCTTCCCAAACACAATGTGCTGCCTGCTTCTACCACAGCTTCTGAATCTGACAGTGAAGGTGATGTTGAATGATTATGTCATGAAGGGGGAGCTGGATTGGCTGCATTTTTAATGTCTAAGGCAATCCCATATGTGCTAGTTTCTGCAGAAACTAAGCCTCTACGTGAATGGACTTATAGGGACATTCAGACGCTGCCAGCTGCAGCACAAGAGGAATGGAAAGCCGCTTGTCGACGCAAGCTAGACATACTCCATGAGCACAAAGTCTTTGAACTGGTTGACCCCCCAAAGGGGCATAAGGTTATTGCAAACTGATGGGTCTTCAATCAGAAACCAGATGGTCATAAACATGCATACTTGGTTACAAAGGGTTTCTCTCAAACAGAGGGAATCGACTTCAACCAAATCTTCTCCCCGGTTGTAAGGTTTGAGACTGTGCGGCTCATGCTAGCACTCGCTGCCTTAGAAAACTGGCATATAGAAGCACTTGATGTGAGAAGCGCTTACCTTTATGGAAAGCTACACAAGGAAATCTACATGAAACAACCCAAAGGTTTTGTAGTCCCAGGGCAAGAGCATAAAGTGCTCCATCTATGATATGCCTTGTATGGCCTTAAACAAGCTTGACTAGCCTGGTGGGAGACTCTTAATGAGTCCATGAAAGACCTCGGCTTCGAATGTTTGAAGTCTGATGCTGGTATTTTCCTATACTGGAAGAAAGGCACCCAAGTAGTGGTTGCCATTGTCTATGTTGACAATGCCCTTTTCTGTGGTCCTGATAAAGCCATAGTTGCAGAGGTAAAAGCCACATTTATGCGCAAATGGGAATGCAGAGACCTAGGCCCTGCAAAGGAGTTCTTGCACATGAGAATTCATCGGACTGGCAGCAAGATCATGATTGATCAGTGCACTTACTTAGAAAAAGTCCTTGAACGATTCAGAATGCAGAATGCTAGAGTCGCTCCCACTCCCCTTCCCCAGGAGTATTACCCTCTTGACTACAATGGCCCAGTCGACCCAGAACTGTGATCTCGCTTCCAACAAGTGATTGGATCCTTATTGTACATCACATTAGGGACCTGACCAGACATAGCTTATGCTGTGACCGCCCTATCTCAGCATGCTGCCAAACCATCATCAGAGCACCTCGACAAGGCACTCTACATATGTCGATATCTACTTGGTACTCAATACTACTCCCTTGTCTTCGATGGAGCCTCTCAGGCTGGCATGATTGCATACACCGATTCTGATTGGGCATCTGATCCAAACACCCATCGCTCTCAGACTGGCTGGTTTATTAAACTAGCTAATTGCATCTTCAGCTGGCAATCGCGCCAATAACAGCACATTGCCTATTCTTCTACAGAAGCTAAATATGTTGCACTTTCTGATTGTAGCAAACAGGTGGTATGGTTGTGTTCCTTAACGGAAAAACTCGGATACAAGTTACACCCAATATCAATTTGTGGTGATAACCAAGGTTCCATATTCATGGGATCGAACCCCGTTACCGAAAAGTGTAATAAACATGTAGACATCAAATAGCACGGTGTTAGGGAGTTCATCCATGAAGGTTTAGTAGAACTGTTCTTTGTCGAAGGGGCACACAACCCTGCCGATATGTGTTACGATTCACCTTTTTCTTTGCCTTTTGCATTAGCATTCATCCTACACTTCTTGCTAATGCCTTTCTTTCACATGATGACCACCGCTTTCTTCTGCTCTTCTCATGATGGTCATCTTGATTATGAACTCTTATCTTTTATTCCGCTTCCTTCCGATGGACAGCCTCACTTCCTTTGTTCTGATAACTTCCGTTATCTCCATCACACCACTTACCTTATCGAGCTTCCTCTGACCTCCCGCTATTACATAGCTTGGTCTGTGCACAGTTCCCCTTAGGTATATAAAGCCTGCCGTTGTTACCTTGTATTCTCTAAGCTAGACCTACCTGGAATAGCATCTTTGTTCCCTTCACTCGTCCATCGCTCTCTAAGTCACCCATCCTACTTTTGAGTGGACGCTCGTCGCTCTACCTTCATCTCCAGTCGCTCTTCTTTGCGACTCGTCCCCACCGCTCTTCTTTGCGGTTGTCCCATCGACAAGGGTATCCCTTGGTTGACCATCCTTCATCCACCCCAGGAAGCCCCTGCGGAAGTCTCCGGTCGTTAACCACACAACTCGTCCTTGTCTCTGGTCGCCTCTCTCGCGACTTGTCTCGTCGATAAGCAAGCCCCTTAGTCGACATCCCCTCGTCTCCCAGGTCTACGTTTGTTCCTACCTGGACCGACCGTAACAATATGTTCACTAAAAACCTTGGACATATTAAACTTGATCAGTTCAGATTGCAACTCAGGCTAGTCTTCTATGACTGACCCATAGCACCTTGAATGAGTGCTCTCTTCGCTTATGCACCTTAGATAGGCAGCTAAGCAAGGGGGAGTGTTGATTGAGCACCATGTAGTAGCTCTCAACGCTACTTATTACTTACTAGTTGTAGTGCAGCTTACCTTACAAGGAAATAGTCACATGGTCTATGTAGTATATAAGTTAGAACTCAGTCATCTGAGTTTGAATAGCATCTTGTGTTCTTACCACAACCATCTCCATTAATCAACCCCTCTAACCTTGGTGAGTGTCAGGTATCCCTCTACCTTACCACCTGTATGCTTTCAACAGAGAATACATGGTAAGAGTAGCAGCCTATATATACCCTGGGTATTGGTGCACGGACCAAGCTGTGTTACAGCAAAAGGTCAGAGGAGTCTAAGTAGGGTAAGTAGAGTGGAAATGATAGTGGTATAGAGGCGTCATCAGAGAGAAGAACGAGGCTGTCTGATAAGAGATGAGGATGAGTAATTAGGATGATCATTGTGAGAGATGAGCGGAAGTAAGCGCGATGGTCGTTGTGGGAAAAAGGAAGGCAAAAGCATGAGTCACAGACAAGATGCGACAAGAAAGTAAAAAAAAAAGAGTGAATCATAACAAAATGCAGCCAAACCAGCTCCCCCTTTACAACATAATTGTTCAACATCAGCTTCACTGTCAGATTCAGGAGCTGCAGTAGGAGTGGGCGGCGCATTGTGTTCAGGAAGATTGCCTGGCATTTGCAGTGACTCAGGCTCTGGCTGTCTCTGTCGAGATGGGCCAGGTTCCCTAACTTTGTCTTGCCAGCATAATTTGTGCTTGATCTCCTTCACTTGCTCTACAGGATGCATATCCTCCCCATAGACATTGTCAGGCTGGATAGGCACACGTCATTGTCGTTGGGGGTGTAGTGGGGTAGGAGGGATCACTGGTGATGCTCCCCTTGATCCTTTCTTAGGTGCACTAGGAGGAGGTAGTGCCGGGTGAGGCGAAGGTGTGCGAGGAGGGACAGGAGGAGGAGTAGGAACTCGTAGAGCAGGTTGACTGGGTCAATAGTCATCATCTGCAGGGGGCAGTGGCAGCTCTTGAAGAGGCTCACGTTCACCGGCAACAGTAGGCACAGGAGATGCAGTAGTCCATGTGCTGTGTGATGCATAACGGGGGAATTGTGATTCATCAAAGATAGTGTAACCAGAGGTAAACAGGATGTTGTTGGGGGAACGCATGAATAGGAAATTGGAGTCATTCCCTGGCATCACACCCAGATACACTATGAGTTCAGACTTAGGGGCCATTTTATTAGCCTGCACATCTTCTGGGATATGTCCATAAGCAGCACTTCCAAAAACACGAAGATAGGCTACATCCAGCTGCTGCTTATGTAGCAACTCGTCAGGAGTGTGCCAGTTATGACAATGCAGCGGTGTTCTGTTGTAGATATGGGTTGCATGTATAATGCTGAATTCCCACCAACTATCTGTGATGCAGGCATCATGCTACATAGCCTCAGATTTGTCCATTATAGTATGCATGAATTGTTTTGCTCGACTGTTTTGTTGAGGAGTATGAGGGGCACTTTGGAAAATGCGTATCCCCTCCCCCTTGAGCATATCATCGAAAGCTCTGGACTTGTACTCTCTCCCAGCATCAGACATCCATCGCTCCAAATTGTGTGGACACTATTTTTAAGAATTGTCTTGTGGCTATCAATGCAGCATCTTTTGTGCACAAAGCAGTGACCCATGCCATAGAGGTATAGTCATCAAAGAAGGTAATGATGTATTTGTACTGATGGTATGATTCAATGGGGAAAGACTTTATGTCAGAGTGAATCAATTCAAACGTGTGAGTAGCATGTCGCTCAGTAGGAGGAAAACTCCTGTTGAGAAGTTTACCTTTAGCACAACTGTCACAAATGGAGTCTTCCTTTGGCATCTTGACATCTGGCAGACTTTTAGTGTGCTTTTTGGCATGTTTGATGACTTCTTTCGAGGGATGTCCTAGATGTTTGTGAAGGATGTCATATGTGATAGTTCATGTCATGTGGGCACGTTGTCCTTTCAGTGGTAATGCCTCAATCGTGTATAAGCCACGACCAACTCGACCAGGAGTAAATAGGGCAAGAATAGTGCCATCACCATAAGTCACTGTAATCTGGCAATTATCACCATGAACGTTTGCTCCACAAGCAAGCAATTGACCAAAGGAGACTAGGCAAACACCTGAGTTGGGTATTAAGCCAACATTGTGTAAATCCATGATTTAGGAATTCCTTTTGGAGTCTTCCCATCACACAAGTACTCTACCTTGTCCTTCAACATAGATCATTCCAGAGGCAGTTATAATGGGTATCCTAAAACGGAGTGGAACAGCAAACGAGGCTGCTCCATCTGCCTTGCAGGAAGGTTCCTGCTGGTGTGGACGACAAGTGGCATCTAGCCAATAGATATGGCCAACGAGGAGGGAGAAGGGTTCAACGACGAGTGCCTTTCGTAATGGGATGGCATAACCCGGCAAGGAATGGAAGGGAGGACTTCCACTGTGGCTCTCAGGCAGTTCAGACGTGGGGAACCGGGCAAGAGACAAGTGAATAGAACTAAGGAATATACAGGAGGGGACTACAGTATATATAGGAAAGGGATCGGTTTAGGGGAGGCTCCTGTATCTAGATGAGGGCTGGTATAGAAGGGGAACATGCAGATAACATGATGTGTCCATGAGGTTACCATGAGGCATGACAACACTGATGATGTCATAGCCTAGACCAATGAGGTCATAGCTCCAGGCCTAACGATGACGTCATGTCACGTGACCAGTCTAGGTGTGGTCCTAGACCCTAAGCCTAGCTGTGGGGGTTGTCACGTGAGATGCTACCTGATAAGATAAGATAAGCGTCCAAGTGTTATAGTAATCATATCGCAAATCCTATAACATATCCATTCATGACACTTAAATGCCTCATACTCAACGAAGTCAGTTTGATCAGGTGTGAAGTGCATTGAAGCACTGGAGTCAAGGATCCAGAACTTCCCAAAAAGATCACATGAACACTTATTTTTTGAACTGGTAGGAGCAGAGCACGAAGAGCAAAGTCTATTTGTGTTAAAAGTAGCTATACAAGGATAACTATGAGCATCTGCTGCGCTATCTACCACGACAGATGACATGTTATTTACTACTTGAGCAGATAATGCATCAGAGGAAATTATGTCAGTTTGAGCATAAGGCGTGGATTGAATCACTTGCCTGATCATGTGAGGCCACGAGGGATCCTCAAGTCCAGCCACATCTGCAATATCCTCATCGATGTCCGAACCGTAGATGTCAACCATGTCATCACTATCCCAAGAAGATTGGGGTGGTGCCATGATTTCATGCTTGCGAGAGTATTGACTCTTTTGTTATTTGGGAGCAACAGCTACCTCTTTCTTGTCACTCAAGATCTCCATGATGCGCTGATCATCAGGTAGATCGGAAGCATCCGACACTGATGAAGGGCCAGGGACACCAAATATGAGGTCAGGGTGTCTGAGGATCCAGTTAGGTTCACTCACTCTTTTGCCTTTGCTCGTTTCTTTGTTGAGCTTCCTAATTGTCTTAGTGGATGGTTGGATCTCAAGACAATGAGTGAGGCTAAAAGCCTCTTTGATGCGGGTGTCGGCGGGGGGACTACCAGCTTCCTGGTAGAGTTGTGAAGAGGTGTGTGCGAGGGCACGGGGATCAGGAGTAGGCTCAGTACTGGTCATATATGTGATAAAAGCAGGGGAAACAATGTGAGTGTGGTCAGCCTGCAACTTGCCCTTCTTCTTACCTCGACAGGTTTTTTTCCCTGATCCTTCCATGCTAGCATTCCCTTGCAGTGGTTGCTGCTTGGGTTGTTGCTGCTGCTGGAAGCGAGGGTCATCACCTTTCTACTTCATGGCTGATATTTTGTTGGTCTGAGCCAGTTGCTTCCCTTTATGCCCTCTGAGAAGGCACTGATCCCATGACAGGACTGCAGCTTTGTGGATCTTGTCGATGGTGGGGGTTTTCGGCACACCAGCTGAGTCCTTGGCTTGGATCATCATCTGTAAGACAATGTCCATGGTGGGAGAGAGCTTGCTCAAGAGCAGCATCACCTGGATGCTAGCAGGGACCTCATAATTGGCAGCCTTTAACCTCGTGAAGAGGTTGGCTGCCTTGTCTAAGGTGGGGGCAGGATGCAATGAGCTAGGGATCGAGAGCTCAAGTAACTCCTTGAAAATACCATAAGCACTGGCTAGGCTGGGCTTGGCATATTCATTGTGGAGCACCTTCACAAGGTCAGCAGCATCCAGGAGATTGGTATGCTTGGCTCTGATGGGCTCAGAGAGCCTCATCTTGATTGACTCCAAGATCTGGTTGTTAGCCTTGGATTACTGGATCCAGGCGTTTTTGTTATCGGCATCACTGGTGGCAATTAATGCTGCCAGACGCGAGAGCTCAAGGGCCCAAGTGGACCCAGTGGATTGTGTTGATTGAGCACCATGTAGTAGCTCTCAACACTACTTATTACTTACTAGTTGTAGTGTAGCTTACCTCATTAGGAAATAGTCACACAGTCTATGTAGTATATAAGTTGGAACTCAGTCATCTAAGTTTGAATAACATCTTGTGTTCTTACCACAACCATCTCCTTAAGCTAACCCCTTAAAACCTTGGTGAGTATCAGATATTCCTCTACCTTACCACCTGTATGCTTTCAATAACTCGCATCGACTGAGATCCCCTTTCTAAAAATCCATCTGGAAGGAAACCTTCCAACTTCATCTTCATTGTTGATTTCACACAAGGTGGGGAGGTTGGAGTCTTCTTCAACTTGATGGATCTTCTTTTCTGTGTAGTGGTTAGGTGTGAAGGGGAAAGAAGGGCAGGAGGTGCTATTATGGCTAGCACAGTGGCAGCGGAAACAAAGTCCTTTTTTGATGCAGCATTTATGCTCTTCAGGAGTGAGTTTAGCAATGTGGACTATGTCAACATCCATGGTGTCAGGGTCTTTGGTGGGGGTGTGAGCAGGGGTGGTGAAGGAGTGGAAGTGAGAGAAGGGTGTCTTGCCCCTTTGAGCGATTTCATCAGCACGATCCTACTGCGTCTGGAAATGGGTTGCCTTCTTGTACCATACCATGATTTTGGTTGGAGGGGTATCCATGGAGAGTATGCGGCACATGAGAGAGGGGGGAATCCCTGCAGAGAAGTAGTTGATGAGCACATTTTTGTTGGTGATTTCTGCAAGGGCAACACGATTCTGGAATGAGAAGATATACAAGTCAAGGGATGGTTCATGATGCTTGGTCTTAGCATTAAGAACCGTGCATTTCATGGCTAGCCAGGTGATGGTGTCGTTGATGGTGTCATGGTGTTTGAAGGTTTTCTTGAATTCAGCAATGAAGTTGGCAAAAGTGCTGTTATAGTTCAGGACCTATACGCTACATTTTTCACTTTCTCTCTACTTTTGAACTTAACATTTTCTTTTCCTTTTCAAAGTCACGTGACCAGTGCACGTGACCGTGAGACATCCCACATGACCTGAGGACTAGCCCATGATGTCACCATGACATCATACCTCATGTCTTTCATCTCCGTTCCTTTTCCCATGAGGATGCTTCCTTCTTTCCACACGGACTTCTCGCCGTCCTCATGGTTTCCTCATTGTTCCTCCTTCTCACACCGGCCCTCAATCGATTAGGACTCAGACGACCTACCCTAAACCTTCCGTACTTACATATATAAACCCTCTCACTTCGTCGTCTATTCCCCAGTCCTATTCACTTGAATACCCTCCTCCTTTGGGGCCTGTTCATTTGATACCACTCCTACCTTTACTTTTACCTTTCCCTAGTGAGACTGTGAACAGCTCATTAGTTCAATTGTATCTCTGCATTCACCGTCTCTCATGCTACGTTACTGCACGCTCGTTGTTCCTCGTGCCAAGTTCATGTTATACTTGGGCACCGTTAACTTTCTCATCGCCGAATACCACGTCCTCGTCCACGTTTGGTTGGACACTCGAAGCCGTACTGTCCACACTGTAGCTGAAGTCACCCAACACCTAGATTAGGTGTTGTGCTTCATTAGTTATCTTTGCCCTGTTTCAAGTGCCAAGGGTTATGGTGGTTCCAGTAATGGTGCTTTGCCAGAACGTGTTTGCCCAAGTGAGGGTGGGGCCTTTGGTCATGTATGAGAAGGCAAAGACGACTTGTTTTGTGTCAGTGTCATAGACTTTGTCATTTACGTGGAGGTAAAACTAGACAGTATTGAGCCATTGAATGGCAGTTTTGTACAAGCCATCAAAGGCTTCAGGGATACAGATGTGGAGTTCTGTGAGTTTGGTGGAAGACATGGCAGGGGAAGGTGGTCTAATAAACGAGGGAGGGATGATGGGTGAAGGGAGAATAACAGGGGGAATTTGAGATATGGAAAATACTGGGGTGGTGGCAATGGGAGTAGAAGACAGCAGAGTAGGTTGTCAAGGGATTGTTAGACTGGCAGAGAATTGCTACGAGAGATCAAGGGATTCACTTTGTTGAGCGACAGAGGGTACGAGGGTGTCTGGGTCAAGGTAATCTTCTTCTTCAGAGTCAGGTTGCTCGGAAGAGGAAGAGTTGTTGAGTGGTTTTGATCAGGGAGCCGACCAACAAGGATCAGAGTGCAGTGGTTGCAAAATGGTGAGGAACTATGATGGCGATAGCCTCTTTGATGAGAAGCTAGACCTTTTGTTACAGTTGGTCTGGGTAGGAATGAATGTAGACCTGGAAGACAAGGAGTGTCAACTAAGGGGCTTCCTTATCGACAGGACAAGTCGCGAGGAAGGCAACTGGAGACATGGACAAGTTGTGTGGTTAACAACTGGAGACTTCCACAGGGGCTTCCTGAGGTGGACAAGGGATAATCAACCAAGGGATGTCCTTGTCAAAGAGACAACCACAAAGAAGAGTGGTGGGGACAAGTTACTATGAAGAGCAACCGGAGATGGGGGAAAACAATGAGCGTCCACTCAAAAGTAGGACAAGAGACTTAGAGAGGCAATGGATGTGTGAAGAGAAACAAGGTGCTATTCCAGGTAGGTCTAGCTTAGGAAATACATGGTAAAGTAGCAGCCTATATATACCCTGGGTATCAGTGCATGGATCAAGCTGTGTTGCAGCGGTAGGTCAAAGGAATCTAAATAGAGTAAGTGGAGTGGGAATGATGATGGTGTAAAGGCGTCATCAGAGAGAAGAATGAGGCTATCCGATAAGAGATAAGAATGAGTCATCAGAATGACCATCATGAGAGAAGAGCAGAAGTAAACGCAATGGTCATCATGGGGAAAGAAGGCAAGAGCATGAGTCACGAGACAAGATGTGACAAGAAAGGGAAAAAAAAAGAGAATCATAACACCAATCCTAAAATGGTCCTCTACTTCTTTTTTCAGCTCCTCCCAGGATGGCCATTTGAGGGTGGAGTTCTTTTTTTGGTATTTTTCCAGCATAATGTGGGAAAATGATTCTGCCTTATCAACTATCTGGAGAAGGACAGCTACAGTCTGCTGACATTCATCCAGGCCCCCTTGGCACTGGACCCACATGGCTATCTTTACCCACCAGGGGTGGAACATTAAGCAGTTATCATCCCAGGTACCAGAGTCAGCAATGAGATGTGTTGGTAACAAGGAATGATGAGCAAGAGTGGTGGCAGCAGTATTGGCAAGTTGTTGGGCGAGCTACTGCTATGCCAACAAGGAATTTTGGAGCATAGCAGCCATTGCTGCCATCATATTGCAGATTTCTGCCCAAGTGATGTTTGGGTCAGTGGGCAGTAGGGGAACTCCTTCCATGGCATCAGACATTATTCAAAGGAATTTAGTTGGTCAGTGAAGGACATTGTGTGGATGGAGACAGAAAAGATGGGCATACTGAGTTTCACCTACTCGTATGTTTCGAGGGTTCTGCATGTACCTTTTGCACTGCCTGCACACACAAATGGGAGCAGGAGAGGAAGACAATGAGAGAGAGCAGGTAAGCAAGGGAGCAAGGAAGAATGTGTGAATGTGAGTAAGTTCTAGTGGAGGTGAGGCGTTGTTAGCATCAATTTCATTGCCGTCAATAACTGGGAGCTCATGAAGAAAGTGAGCAAAGTTGGGAGCAAAAATGGAAGCATGTTTTGATGCAAGAACAGGCTCAGTGTTATGGTTCAGGACCTATATGCTATGTTTTTCACTTTTCCTTCACTTTCATACTTAACGATTTCTTTTCCTTTTCGAAGTCATGTGATCAGTGCATGTGCCCTAAGGCCTAGCCCGTGATGTCATCATAATGTCATGCCTCATGTCTTTCATCTCTGTCTTTTCATTCACATGAGTACACTTCTCTTCCCACATGGACTTCTCACTGTACTCATGTTCACCTTATGTTTTCCTCATGTTCCTTATGTTGATTAAGCACCATGTAGTAGCTCTCAATGCTACTTATTACTTACTAGCTGTAGTGTAGCTTACCCTATTAGAAAATAGTCACACGGTCTATGTAGTATATAAGTTGGAACTCAGTCATCTGATTTCGAATATCATCTTGTGTTCTTACCACAACCATCTCCTTAAACAAACCCCTCTAACCTTGGTGAATGTCAGGTATTTCTCTACCTTATCACCTATGTGCTTTCAACATTAGGTATAGTGCTTCTTGTTAGGTTTTCATCCGGTTTCAATTTATAGTGCCTTGTTGATTTCTCGAAAAGTTCAATGCTGTCAAACACCCTACAGCTTTTGATGAGCAACAATGCCCCACTTCTCATAAATACACATAAATCCAATGTCCACCAAATATTGAATGATTGCCTTGTTTTCTCCTTAGGTATCATACAAGTTTGGACAAGGGGTAATAAAATATTATCTAGCACTGACAATCAAGGAAGAGTGAAGTAACCAAACTACTACTTCATTGTTTAGATATCATCTTGCTATCTAGGTAGTATATTAAGTATGGTGTGCAGTGTGCGGTGTGCAGTGTGTGGTGTGCCGAAAGATGTGGCGGGTGAGTAGGTACATGTAATTACAATAATTATAATCTGCTCAAGATTGAATAGCAAGGCATTATAAGAGCCTACAAGGCCTTATTCCACCCTACATTCCTATATAATATTGATCACACATGCCAATTAATATCATGCTACCAATATTGTCAAACCTAATATGCATTGTCTAAGAGAACTGTTACGGTCGATCCAGGTAGGAGCAAACATAGACCTGGGAGACAAGGGATGTCAATTAAGAGGCTTCCTTATCGACAGGACGAGTCGCAAAGAGGCAACCAGAGACAAGAACAAGTCGTGTTATAGTTCAGGACCTATACGCTACGTTTTTCACTTTTCCTTACCTTCGGACTTAACGTTTTCTTTCTCTTTTCGAAGTCACGTGACCAGTGCACGTGACCATGAGAACTCTCACATGACCTGAGGTCTAGCCTGTGATGTCATCATGACATCATACCTCATGTCTTTCATCTCCGTTCCTTCTCCCCTGAGGACACTTCTTTCTTCCCACACGGACTTCTCATCGTCCTCATGGTTGTATCATGTTTTCTTCATGTTTCCTTTCTCACACCGGCCCTCAATCAATTAGGACTCAGACGACCTGCCCTAAACTCCCTGTACTTACATATATAAACCCTTCCCCTTCATCGTCTACTCCTCAGTCCTATTCACTTGAATACCCTCCTCTCTAGGGGCCTGTTCTCTTGATTACCACTCCTGTTTTCTATCCCATTTTACTCTGCAATTGCCGGCTTCGTGCACATTATCACACACTCTTCATCATACCAGTATATGCTCTATCTCGGGACCGTCAACTTCCTCATCGCAGAATACCACGTCTTGGTCCACGTTTGGTTGGACATCCGAAACTGTACAGTCCACACCGTCACTGAGGTCGCTCAACACCTAGATTAGGTGTTGACCTCTTTTAGTGTTCTCGTCATTCACTCCGTTTCAAGTCGTGTGGTTAATGACTGGAGACTTCCACAGGAGCTTCCTGAGATGGACAAAGGATAATCGACCAAGGGATATCCTTGTCAATGGGACAACCACAAAGAAGAGCGGCAGGGACGAGTTGCAAAGAAGAGCAACTGGAGATGAAGGAGAACGACGAGTGTCCACTCAAAAGTAGGACAAGTAACTTAGAGAGGCGATGAACAAGTGAAGAGAACAAAGGTGCTATTCCAGGTAGGTCTAGCTTAAGGAATACATGGTAAGAGTAGCAGCCTATATATACCCTCGGTATCGGTGCACAGACCAAGCTGTGTTACAGCGAAAGGTCAGAGAGATCTAAATAGGGTAAGTGGAGTGGGAATGACGGCAGTGTAAAGGCGTTGTCAGAGAGAAGAACGAGGCTGTCCAATAAGAGATAAGGATGAGTAATCAGAATGACCATCATGAGAGAAGAATGGAAGTAAGCACAATGGTTGTCATGGGGAAAGAAAGGCAAGAGCATGAGTCATAGACAAGATACGACAAGAAAGGAAAAAGAAAAGAGTGAATCATAACAAGAACAAATATTGGAGTGATGGCCTGCAAGATGTGCAGGTAGCATGCATTTAGAATAAAATCAGTGAGTTACAATATCCATCTGCCCAAGATTGAATGAAAGCATCTAAACAGCACTTATAAGTGCTTATAAGGCCTTGCCCTGGCCAACATTCCTGTGTGACATTGATCACATGTGCCAGTTAATATAATGCTAGCACTATTTTCGTGATGCAGGAATGGGTGTGTGGCTGGTACATTCTAGCAAGGATAGCCAGGAACGGGTGTGTGGCTGGCAAGCTCTAGCACGGTCATGGGAACCTTGCAAGCCTTAGCAAGATTTTATTTTATTTGCTGATGGCAGTGGCACTGACTCAACCGGCCAGCAGGGCGACTGAACCGGTTGAGGTATGTAAAACTTTGAAGTTGGGAATTAGTTGGGAATGGTCAGAATCATGATGTGCCAGCAACGATCTGCTTTTTCAACTTCAAGTAAGGTGACATGCCAACCTGAAGAATTTACGATGATATCACATTTATATTGCAGGTGCGGCGTGTGAGGTAGCACTATTTACTTGTCCGACCCGAACTACTGTCCACGACAGGCTACACTAGTATTTCCGACCAACTTCGCGTCCCACAGGCCAAGTCTACCTATCGCCCTCATACTGCAATCAGAATGCGCTCGCGGAGGAGTGGGCAGGGGAGTTATGCACAACTAGACAGCAACGACGCGGTCGTCTCTTGGCTTGCACAACAAGACAAGGTTCCCTGGTATAACAAGCCCAACCTCCGCCTTTTATATCTCTTGATGTTCCCCACCTGTCTTGGTGTGGAAATGACGAGCGGGTAAGTGTTTTCGATCGCATGTTTAAACGTGAATTGTTGATATCGTGAAAGCTTTGATGCGTCCATGATAAATGGCTTGCAAGCTGTGTCTTCATGGCTCGAATGTAGGTGGTTTACCTGGTCGATGTCACAAAGGATTGACTCGGTGACAGATTACCATTATCCACGTTCCGCCTCATTGGGCCTCATGGCTTCCATGTATTCTCTGGGAGCACTTGTTGCTGTCCCATTTGTTTCCTCCGTTGTCGATAAGATTGGAAGGCGATACCCGATATTGCTTGGAGGTATAATCTCGATAATTGGGGGGATTCTTCAAGGATCCGCAATAAATTGTAAGTGATTAATGTACTTCGAAACACCAGAGTGCTCTCATGTTGAACCTGTTAGTCGCAATGTTTATCACTGGTCGTTTTATCCTCGGATTTGCCAATGTCTTCTGCCTTGTAGCTGCATCTTCCTTGATCGGAGGTAAGATAATGTGATTTCAACTCTCCCCGCCGGGTGTTTAGTTATTTGGAGAACTCTCACATCCAAAGGAACGAGTGGCTGTCAGCTGCCTTTTCAATTGCTCTTGGGACCTCGGTAAATTAAAAAATTTGTGGTCATTTAGTAGGGAGTTAATTGCTCTTAGGTGCTGTGCTTGCTGCTGCGGTGACTCTCGGGACGTTTTCTATGTCCAGCAATTGGGCCTGGAGAATCCCATCATTCCTTCAAATCGTCCCTAGTCTCCTTCAAGTCTCTTTCATTTGGTTCATGCCAGAGTCTCCTCGATGGCTCATATCAAAGGGAAGAGGAAGTGAAGCGTACGCAATTCTTGTGAGGTATCATGCGGAGGGAGACGAAGATTCGGAATTTGTCAAGGCGGAGTACAGTCAGATTGAACAAACACTGCAAGCAGAAATGAAAATTGCACAGATCAGTAGAACGGTATTATTTTCAACACCAGGAATGCGAAAACGTGCCATCATCGCAACCTTCCTTGGTTTGTTCAGCCAGTGGTGTGGAGTTGGGTTACTTTCGTAAGTTCCGCCAACGATTGATCCAGCTGGACTACCCGCTCATCATGTTGACAGATCCTACCTCGTCCTGATCTTGAACGGTATTGGCATTCACGATAACCGCACAAAAAATATTGTCAATCTGACCAAGTCTTCGTGGAGCTGTGTTAACGGTGCAGTCATTGCGTTGATAGTGCCTCGATACCCTCGACGAAGCATATATTTAGTAAGCAGTACTGTCCTGGACTGTTTCTGATACTGTTCTTCTAACCTTCCTGTAGGCGTGTACTATCTCTGTCTTTGTTGTGTTTACAGCTTTGACTGTAGCTAGTGCAGAGTATTCGTTCACTCACAACAAGGTTATCGCCCAAGTAGTGCTCGCGTGAGTACCCATGTTTATTGAAGACCACCTGCCTATTTTTACTCTGCATTGCATAGTCTCATCTTCCTGTACAGTCCAGCTTATAACATGGGATTTACATCCTTAACTTACTGTAAGGCTTGTGTCGTTTTGCCAGTCATTCTGACAAAGCGGACCGGGATATAAACAGCGTTCTTGGTTGAAATCTTCCCATTCCATGTGCGGACCAGAGGTATTGCTATTTTTCAATGGTGGAGTCGCTGTGCGGCGTTTTTCAGTTTGTTTGTGAATTCTATTGGTATCGATGCTGCAGGTGCGTGGATCATGGCATCGCCCATTTCAGGTGACGGTCTGATGTGGCCGGTGAGGATAGGCTGGAGATGGTACATCGTGTAAGCTCTCCTTTGCGAACGTCAATTGGCAGTTGCTGAAAAATGGTAGCTATTGTGTGTGGAATGCCTTTCAAGTCGTGTTCGTCCACCTCATGTTTCCCGAGACGTCTGGACGCACGCTCGAGGAGCTTACGTTCTGTAAGTGTATTAATGTTCTCTGGGAGATATCGTCTTACGGATACCACTTTAACAGTGTACGAGGATGATCAAGAGGCGCTCAGGCGTGCTGAGGTGGAGGTACTACGTGGACACAGGGAAACTAGGACGTATGGCACCTTGGAGGGTGATCGATCTGATCCTTGAAGGACTGGCGATGGTGAGTGGCAATTGCTGAACACAACTCGTACGGATTTCCGACTTTCTGGGTATCGGGGAGGGACGTCTCAGCGGTTATCCCAATTACACCACTATCCTGTACCCTTTCACGACCACCGGTAGAATTCCTGATTGCGCAGAAATGAGTCAGCTGATGCACACCCGAGCATTTAGGTACCAACCTCCGGTGGGAAGAATCCAAGGGCGATGCTGACACACCCGCAAGAAACCACCAATAAACCCGCCATGCGCTGTGATCGATATAACTGGCAAAGCCACGTCGTAGTGAGCTTCACCCCAGAGAGGGACACGTATACACAGAGGGACTTACGCTGTTCAGTATCATTGTGAAAGATCATATCCAACACGTGCCTCGCCCGACGATCGATATCGTCATGCGTCTCTCGATAATCCGGCTTCCAGAGCTCATCAATCTCTGTGAACCCTTCCTCGAAGCGATAATCCGGGAATGCTGCGTGGATCTCTGAGCGCGTCCGCCGCTGGTCGCACGTATGTACCCCATTGTGTTCGCGCATGTTCTATTGCGGTATACGTCAGCCATGCCATGCAACGTAATACAACAATAGGTTCACCTCGACGATGCTCGTCGGGGTCTTTGTACCCGAGGGAAAAATGGAATCGTCAAACGTCACTTGATTAGTCCGTATCGCACGCGTCAGAGGGCTGGTATACAGCCTTTCCGGGAGAGGAATGCCAAAAGGGCGTTCCTTTTCCCATGCAGCGTGCACATGCTGAGCTTGCTGTTCCCCCAACGGCGTGAGCTGTGGATCGGCTGTGTAGTCGCTCGGTCGGTCAGAGGAAGACCCTGGCTTGAACTTGAACGCAACGTACGTCCCCAAATGATATCTCCGTCTCCGTTCAGCTTTGCCCAATATCTGATTTGACGATTAGCAAAGAAAAGATCATAAAGGGCTGGAAACAGAAACGCACTCGCACCACGCCTTCGAATCGGGACATGACATCAACAGATTCTAAACCAGCCCGCGCGCGACGAACCCACCTTGGAGCCATACTTTGCCTCGGCCACGTTATCTTGAAATACAGAGCGTCAACCGAAACGTGCACGACGATGCAAACCACAAGAAAGAGGACAAGAAGAGAAACGCACGATAGCCCTCCCCATGTCGACCTAGAAAAAAGACCTTGAAGTGGACGCCTGGATCAGCGGTCGCGTTGAGCCTCTCGATGTCCGCAATGAACGTCGTCCATCGGTCTGTACGCCCATTGATCAAACCGAATCTGGCGAGCACCTACCAAGACAGTTTAGTCTCAGATGCAGAGGGATCATTTACGGAGCACTGACTCACAGCCTAGCAAGAGGCGGAATTTTCAGCGACTTGGATCAAGGTTCTGCATTCAAACAAAACGACGTGAGTACCTCTTCGGTGCTAGCGAGCGATGCTTGGTCTACACTGTCCTGAAGAAAGAATCCCGGTACAGTCTGTCACGATGCGTCGATATATAAATAAAAAGGGACGATACATTGGATCCGGGCCACTGACCGTATATGTTCTCGTACCCATGGCTGGTTGGTCTATATACCGCCTGAGCCCGAGGATTGGTTCAAGGAGTAAGTGGGTTTTGTGGCCGATTTTCCTTATTGTAGTCACTGATAAGATGGGAAAATGAAAACGTGGTCTTTGGCATGAGCGCCGGCATAGCGGACCGTTAGACCGGCTAGATCTGCTCTAAACTCCGTTTTAATCAAACAAGAAAGGGTGTAATTACGATGGGACTATGCGAACGAATATATACAATCAGACAAGTGGCTGCATACCAGCTCAAGAGCCAGCAGGCTCACCCTCCGAATGTCTTGAGTAATCCTCTCGTCTTCTACTCACAACTCAAACTTGATCCGATGATACAACTCCGACCCCTTTCGCATTGTCTCGACGCTCTCATGCACCACTTGCTCTCCTCGATGATCAATGACCTGCACAGGCGCATACTCAAACGGCGCGGGTGGCCTAGGAACACAATGCGCCGGCCGCACACCATAGTCTTCAAAGGAAAACGACTCGCCGGGGTTCGACGGCGCTTGGAGGAGGATGGCGTTGGTAGAGTCGATCGAGACGTCGTGGTCAAAGTAGTTGAGTGGCGTCAAGAAGAAGCTGTGGAACGTTGGATGCTGGGGTCACGTTTCGAACGAACGCGAAATGCTTACCTTGACGTAGCAGTGTTCGTGCGGGTATTGGGCGCATCCTCGGATTGCGGCTGCGGATTAGTCCAGTTTAGATGCGTCAAGGGGAAAAAAGACACGATGGGGTCTTACGAGGTGGTGCATTCCGATGTTGACCCAAGCGACCAAATCTTCTTGCGTGATATTCTCTCCGTCGAAAAAATTGTGGAAATCGACAGGCGGCGAGCCGGGTAGGTTAAAGTTCCATACGCTACTCGACGACGGCTCGGTCTCCTTGCGACGGGAAACCGCGAGATTGTATCGTGCCCAGTTGGCATTCTTGAGGAGGCGCTTGGAGCCTACGACAGCCTGTGCGGACAGTCAAGCACTCGCCCAAAGATGATGTCGAGGACAGTGCTTACGCCATGGATAGGCGAATATCCAGGATGGATCGCATAACCCCTGACTGTACCCCATTTGTTTTTCTCCTCTTGATTGATAATCGAGTATCCCCCTTGGAAATTACTGGGATACTTGAGCAGTGCGTCATCTTCGTTGGTGATGTATTCTCGGTGGATGCTTTGTTGGATGACTTCGTTGCCCCAATCGTCGTCGAACCAAGGTTCGATCACGAGTTCTTGTTTTGTCGTCGTTTTCAAAAGGGAGTTGGCAGTGCCCGCAACATCGAGGTCGACCTACAACGAATGAGTGATCCCTTATGTATGATGCGATCATTACCGACCTTGTAGTTAATAACATGGTCATGTAGACTTCCCACTGGCAAACGGAAAAATAAATTAGTGGTTACCTACAACCCTCTGGATCACGTACTTGTAGTTTCCCAGATGCGAGCGCCATAATGCTGTTGGTCGGTGTCCCAGTATGCAGCTTGGAGATAACCCGACGCTGACACGCGGACTTCGATCGTCCCATCCAGGTGGAAAATATAGTCAAACACTAACAAGAAAACCAAAGGTTGACAGTGCTGATCTGTTTGATAAATCTACCCACTCACCATAGTCATAGCTGGATGAACAAGACCGGTAAGTTTGTCGCAGAACAGGGGTAATCAGGGGTCAACGCACTTTCCGAGGGTCGCTATGCTTCTAATCACTAACTGATAACCCTTTACCGCACCAAATTCGTCCTTATCATATCCCAAGTGCCTCGTGAGCGGCCGTTCACTGTCGTGCTCGAATATGCAGATGGCACGGTCTCTTGACATGATGCCGGTGAGACCAAAGGTCGTTGCGGGCAAATATACTGCCTCGTATGGGCAATCATATCCAGGAAGCATGTCTCGAACGGAGTGACCCATCCCGAAGTATCGGTCCAGCCAAGCTGTTGATGGCTGGAATGGGTCGTTGCCAGCTATATGTGCTTATCCGATCAATGCATACGTGGACATATTAGAGATGACGCACCGTACTGTGCCAGCGCATCTTGCGGTTTCAGCTGGAAAGACGGTCCATAAGACAAGACAAGCTAAAAATAATGGATGAAGATACCTCGTAAATAATTCTCTCGTTTCGGAATCGAATGTCCCACAGACTGAGACCCATATCCCTATCGAAACCAAGATACAACCCCCAGCCCATCCAGCTAACGAATTGTTGTTCGCGATCAACTCGGAATCTCAACCCTGCAAAGGAGACGGAGCGTGGACCAGGAAGGTGATCCAAATCACGCTGTGGTCCGACGCGCTTTCTGGTGCTCCAAGAAAAGTCCGTGTCTTCCTGGGAAGGCAATGGGGCACGTTTTAGTGAACCGTTGTGAAGTGCTTCCAAGAATGATTCGGTGGAATTGAATACTTGGCGGTTGTATACGATCTAGACCACGAGATGAAAGCATGCTTCTCAAGCGAATAAATACTAACCTTGAGCGGCCGCCATTGAGACCAATCTGTGCCGCTTACGTCGACATACTGGTAAAAATTCAGGGGGTGCAAGAAGGGGCCTGGGACGTTACGACGCCAACCGATCCATATGCGACGGAAGGACCCATCAAAACTGAAAGGACCGGCCCCTCCAGCAACAAGGGTGTCGTTTGGAAGCCCAGCAGCTTGACCACCAAATAATTCCTTGTCACATGTGAGCTACGAAAAGAGTTTAGGGATCGTACCCGACTCACTTCGAATGCTTCGGCCAAAGGGGCAGCTATGTTGGAATACATCTGTGGCGACTCCCAGTCACGAGCATCGAACGAGCGAGCGTTGTAAGGAATGGGATCTATGTGATAAATGTCCGTCAAAGGCGACAAGCTCGTATATGGTCCGATGGGAAGCGGGCCAACAAGATGGTTCTTCACAATAGGCTCCTGATCCGCTCCATGGTGAATGACCACTCGGGCAAATCGAGGCGGAAGCTCGACTGTGGTAGGTGACGAGAGATAGTCGAGGACCGCGGCTTTGGGTGGGTAGTATGCTTCGATGATATAAACGTGGTTGTCGGATGGAAGTGCGACATCGCCTTTGGTGAGATTGAGGCTCTGTTCTGAGGCAAAGAGCCAGTCTTGGATTTGCACGATCTCGGAGATGGAAAGTGAGGCCCATGGGTTCACGAGGGCAGGTGGGGATGCAGCCAGTGCAGTACTGGCGGGGCACTGTTCAACCGAGTCCACATCGTGTGCTCCCGAAAGATGATGGTGGCGATGATGAGATAGAAAGTATGAAGGTACGTTTGTCAGCAAGAATGCCACGACAGACAGGAAGACGATTGAAGAGACGAGGCAATATCTTGACCTGGGTGAGGATGTTTTGTAGGCTGAAGCAGATTTCAGCAACTCGTATCCCTCACCGGCCATGGTGATGTATCACAGAAACTTATCATCATCATCCGTGTTATTTAAATACTTGCCCGGGAAAACCTTTACGCCGGCCATTTTAGTAAGTCCCTTGACACACGCATGGTGCGTGAGAGATATCATGAGTCGGACTCGGAGATCCGTGTGTTGAAACTGCTAGCACATGATGGTAATGATATGTGAAGACAAGACGGATATTACCTGTAACAATCATATGGATTTTAGTAGTTGGCAACAAGGATGTATAGATGTTCCTGCGACGCCGACGGGGATGGTACAACTCGGACTTACCGTGCGGATCGTCGTTTCAAGCCAATCCGGGTTTCATTACGTCAGCTGTTGCACTTTGAACATGAGCGACACCGAACCAATCTCGCCCGCGCTCGTCTCCAGAGAAGAGGTTATTCTTTATCCTTGTCCTCGACCCGTTCACTAACGATGCTCGTAGACCGCACCGTTTCTTATCCGTGCGTTTGTCAAAGTAGGGACGTTCCATCGCCTGTCTTTGTTCGAGGAAGGGGCGCTCCCAACCGCCGACGAACACCAACTTTTTACTTGGTACGTCGTTATGTTATACGATGCATGTGCTCGCCTTATTCTACCCTTAGGAAAGATGCCACCCTGCGCGAAGTTCTGACCACCCTTCGCATCACCGCACCTCAGATACTAGAATTCAGACACCCGCTCGCTCGGTACTCCTTCCGCGCGATATACGCAGACGGCGCCAACAAGGGTCGTTTTGCACAAAAAGAACTCGGTATTGTCTACTCGCGTGACATTCTCGGAGAACCAGGCTCGCTCGATTCGCCTGCCCCTCGGCTGTTGGAGGATGCTGATGGCCAGCATGAACCGACAGAACGTGAGAAGGAAGAGAGGACGCTCGAGGAACTGCGGTTTGTTCCTGGCGATTATCTCTGTGTCTCTATCATGCTTCCAAAAAGTGCCGCTACCATCGTACCCCCGGCAGACGCGACTCCGAAACAAAGTCAACCCAACGGCTGGCGCGCTGGTCCACCTGGTCGTGTAAGTGATGGTGGATGGGCTAGTGGTGCGCATGCTGCTCCTCCGGGTCGTGGTGGAGGAGGGCATTGGCGAGGCGACTCTAACCCGCCACCCTCGGGTGGTGGACGTGGTCGTGGTGGGAGATCTGGTGATTTTGCAGGGAGAGACCGTGATTTTGACCGCGCTCGGGAACCCGAAAGGCGTCCCCCTCGGCGAGATTCGCCGCCACATCGGGGTGGACGGGGTGAGCGCGGAGGGAGACGATCACCCTCGTATTCACGATCCCGCAGTCCCCCGAGACGGAGAGCTTCACGGTACGATTGATACTGCTGTAAGTATGTACAAGAATATTGGTGTGATGCTTTACGTTACAATGTATTGGATCGTGAGCGTGAACTTGAACAATCTCGCTAAAACTTGCGTTTCGACCAACTTGAAGTCCGTTCTCCGTCGATGGGTTCCAGTTCATCAAAACCCGAATACCCGTTTCCTGTACCCGCACCACCCCACCGCTCGAAGTCGGCCAAGTGGTCATCGCTCTCCATGAAGAAAGGGCAAAGAACGCGAAAAATACGAGGATTTCATAGTTCCAAGATACCCAACACCTACAGCCGCCTACGGATTTCCCTACCAGTGTGCGTTTGCTCATCGTCTCGTTCGTATACCTATCCGTTGACTCGACTGCAGACCAATCTGCATTTCCGACGTATTATGCTGCCCCTCAGGGGGTACAAATGGCCTTTCTGCAGCCCTTTGGCGTTCAACAACCTATCCTTGCCATGCCCCAGCCGTATGTCCCAGTGGCCGCGTACCAAACCACCGCAGCACCCGTACAACCTGCCGTCGCACCAGCTCACGCCTTCCGACCTGCGCCAGCCTCGCAAATGCCCGTCCCCGCCCCAGCAACCACACCCGCACTCATCCCTGTCCCTGCACCGGCCCCAGCGCCGGTCGTGCCACCACCTTCACACTCATTACCCTCCGCCCCGACACAGATGCCAGCACCGGTCATACCATCTTCACACTCATTCGGTCGGACACCATCCGCTCCGACACAAATCCCAGCCCCGGTCATACCATCTTCACACTCATTCGGCCGGACGCCATCCGCCTCGACACAAATGCCAGCCCCGGTTATACCCCCACCCTCTCACTCATTTTCTCAGACACCCTCCGCCCCGACACAAATGCCTCAACCCTACCAGATCCCTGAACAACCTCCCAATCATGGCTCAGTGATCCCGCGCACCCCCGTCATCGCTGATCCCGTCATCCCACCACCCCCCATCGTCACCTCCGAACCACGCTCCACATCCGACGCGCGTCCCCGCTTCACCGGCTTTTACCGCCCTGCAGATCTCCCCGTCGACGAGCCGGAACCAGTCCGTCCACCGACCGCCGGTCCGGCAGGCCGAACACCTTTCCCCACATCCATGCCTATGCCCGAACCCTCATCCACACCGATGCCGATGCCGACGCCGATGCCGACGTCGACGTCGAACCCCCTCCCGGCACCGCCCGCAGACGTGTGGGATACCTCGCCCTACAGACAGGTCCTCGCGAACCTCCCGACGGATGTATCTACCCTCCTCGATCTCCAATCCAGCTCCAACATGCTCTTCGACGTCACCGAACCCGTTCCGCGGCCCTCGTCACGTCTCGGGACGCTCTTTGGCTCGAGCTCGAACAAGGACAAGGGAAAGGGAACGTTGAAGGGGCTGTTTCGATCGAAGAGTACCTCTACGAGCAGCGGGAGTCGCCACGGACACGGACACGGACATGGGCGTACGCAAACGATGACCTCGATCGTCATCCCGGCTCCCGGCCCATCGACGATGCCGATGCCTGCCCCCACGCACGGTCCACCGATCAAGTTTGACCATACAGGCGACTATGCCGGGTTCGTGAACCACTCGCCTCATCGCGTGATGTTCAAGAACAGGATGTACCCGACGGCGCTACATCTGCTCGAGGCGATGAAGTTTGAGCATCGGCCGGATTTGCAGGAACGGGTGCGGACATGCAAGGATGTGAACGATATGTATCCACTCTCGGCGAGTTTTCATGATCATGTGCGATCGGATTGGGGACAGGTATTTTTACAAACCGTACGTTCGTTTTTTTTGAGAGAACCGGCTTGGCTGAGAGGGTACGGATAGATGGAGGATGTGCTGTATCTCAAGTTTAAGCAACATCCGACGTTACGCACGTTGCTCCTCCATACAGGGCTAGCGGATATCATTTACAAGGACGAGAACACGTATTGGGGTGAAGGCCTCCTGGGCGAAGGTGCCAACGAACTCGGAAAAGCCCTCGTTCATGTCAGGGAGCGACTGCGACAAGAGGGCGAAAGATGACAAAACAAAACAAAAAGCCAATTCCAAAACACGTCGGTCACGACGGCCACGACTTGCACGCATGTAAATGCTGGTTGTTCTGAAACACGCTCTGCTCTATACCTTGTGTTGTTCGTCGCTATCCATGTTGTTTGTCTCGCATAGGAATGTTCACAATTAAGTAGATTGGGTATGTCACTAATGGAACGTTTTTCAGGGTTCTCGTCTCCGTTTTTTCCGTCCCTCTTCACTTCTGTGAGTGACCGCGTGTGTCGTTGGCGACGCGAACAGCTCGGACTCGCTGCCAGCCACTCTGACCGCCTTCTCAACGGCCTGTCTGCGCACCTTTTCGGGTACTTTCTCCCAGTACAATTCTTCTTTTTTGCCTTGGACCATCTCCACCGTGATCAGCTTATCGTTCTGAACGGGCGTACGCCCCGTCACATCTAGTCCATCCGCCTGAGCTATACCTCGCGCGGTAAAGTACGCTATCAAACGTGTCGCGTGGTGTTGCGACGCAAGACGAAGGTAGCACTATTGACAGATAGACGTTAGAGTCCCTGCCTTGCAGGTGGGGAATGAATCAACCACGCACCGTATCCATCCCCTTGTTAAAGTCAACGTAGTCGAGACCACCCAGCTGTGGGTAAGGTAGGGGTGGTGATGATGCATCCTGAAACGCTTGCCCAAAAAGCGACTTGAGCGTGGTCTTGTTAGTGTCTGGGTGAACGTTGCGTACAAAGATGAGGCAGTCGAACGGGTAGGGCGAGGTGAGTGTGGTCCGCCTCCGCGTCCGAGATTCGTCATCGCGTCGTTGCTGCTCGTCTTGGTCTTGGTCTTGGGCGTGTGCTTCGGTCGCACCCTGGGACAGGTGATCTTGCATCTCTGTGTGCGTATGCGCGATCGCGTCGACGAGGGACTGTTTGTAAATGAGGTACTCTTCGTTGAGAGCGTCCCAGCGTGCCTTGGAGATCGACCGCAGCCCGTACTTGTATGCCTCTTTTACGATCTGCGACGCGACCTCGTGTGTGGAGACGCGTTTCCAAGGCCATGTACGGCGAAGCGCCTCGGCGTGCGATTTGGTCGACAGAGTGACAAGGGCGTACCCTTTACATTTAGGTGTATCACCAGGTTTGTCGAGGTAGTGAGGAGGGAGAGTGACGTTTTGGACCGAGGGGCGCGGGCGTGGCTCCGAGTCCATCTCTGGCGAGAGAAGCGTTTCGACGAACCACGCGATACTTCCGATGGTGCGATACTGCGGTGGTATGCCTTCCTAGTTGAAAAACGCACAAACAACATAAACGGTACAAAATTTGTACGCAGACGAGACGGACCATGTATGTCGTCATGTCATCCCAACGGGCACGCGACCATCCATGCGATTGCCGGTCATGTAGAGATGCCCAGTCTTTTCGGCGTACTTCGTAGCTGCCTACGTCTTTCTTGCGCGAAGTTTTTCCGGCGCCGTACCAGACGGACGAGGAAGAGGGGAGGCGCATCCGAACCTCGAGGAGGTGACTCGCATGCGTGCGGAGGGCTTTGACCACTTCTGTTTCGGACGGTTCGGGCTGCGCACTGCCTACGCAGGGGAGTGCACCACGAAAGGGGGCTCGACGGAGGAGGTAGTTGATTGGTACGACTGTGAACGAGTCGTCTGAGATGAACGTAAGGGACTGAATAGATTAGGAACGTACATCCAGCCCCGTCGGGACACGTTTCGTCGTTCAGACATGCATCGAGTTTGCAACGCAAGTCGGCGTCGCGCCAAATGTTGTAGTCGGAGAGGGCGAGAGAGATGAGGGACGCGATGTCCTGGGTGAGGATGGACTGTTTTGAATCAGTCGCTTTTTCTTTGCCTTTGCCCTTGTCGCACGAGGATGGTTTAGGTTCGTTTTCATCGTCACCTTCGTCATCTTCGTCGGGCTCGGAGTCGGTGGTGACGTCGGGTGATGGGGACGGCGTTGGGGAGAAATTGGAGATGCCCTGCCATGGTTTTGCGTGCTTGGAGACGATTCGTGGAAGAAAGGCAAAGGGAACGGTGGCCATTCATCAATTGGGAGTCGTTGGTCAACGTTGCGTACGTCGCACACATTGAATTACATACTACTGTTCGACATCCAAAGGCAGGCAAGGTGCAAACTGCCGCGCAAGACTTTCAACAAGCTAGCCCCCACTCAACAGCCAATCCGAAACCGAAAGGGATGATGATGCTACAATTACAGGAGTCGGTGGCCCAGGTAGCGTCGCTGATGCGATTTATTGTCAACAGTTATTTGCCATGGAGTTTGTTTCAGCGGAATTATCTTAGATACGAAGTTCAAGTTACGTCTCTACAACTGAGACTACAAACCTCCCAAGATAAGCGGGCTCAGGTGGGCCGGACAGACTGACCGTGCAGTGCTGGAATTGTGAAGTCAAGGAACGTATCACTACTAACCTCAAGTTATACCGTAACAGTGGATGCAATCAAAGGCTATGGTCCTTACAACGAGTGAAATGTTCACATTATGGAGATAGACTCGGACAAACCATGAAGTCATCCCTACTAGAGACTACTACTCGCCACGGCCAGTTCCTCTAGGATCACCCTCCATGGTACCATACGTTCCAGTCTCCCTGTGTCCACGCAACACCTCCACCTCAGCATGCCTGAGCGCCTCCTGATCATCCTCGTACACTGGTGTCTATAAGACGATATCTCCCAGAGAACATTAGCACACTCACAGAACGTAAGCTCCTCAAGCGTGCGTCCAGACGTCTCAGGAAACATGAGGTAGACGAACACGACTTGAAAGGCATTCCACACACAATAGCTACCGTTTTTCAGCACCCGCCAATTAATGTTCACAAAGGGGTGCTTACACGATATACCATCTCCACCCTATCCCCCCCACTTGCATCAGACTGCGCACACAAAGTCATGATAGGCAGATGCGCGTACCTGCAGCGTCGATACCGATGGGATTCACGAACTGACTAAAGAATGCCGCACAGCGGCTCCACCACTGAAAGATAGCGATACCCCTGGTTCGCACATGGAATGGGAAGAGTTCAACCAAGAAAGCTGTTTGTATCCAAGCCCACTTTTGTCAGAATGAATAGCGAGACATAGATGGCGCAAGACTTACGGTAAGTTAAGGTGGTAAATCCCATGCTGTAAGCGGGACTATACAAGAATATGAGGCTATACAATGCATAGTAAAGATACGCAAGCGGCCTCCAAAAAAGTACAAGTACTCACCCGAGGACCACTTGAGCAACAAATTTGTTGTGAGTGTGTGAATACTCTGCATTAGCTGCTGTCAAAGCAGCAAACACAACAAAGACAGAGATGGTACACGCCTACAGAAACGTCAGAAAAACAGCATCAGAAACAGTCCATGACAGGACTACTTACTAAATATACGTTCCTTCGAGGGTACCGGGCCACTATCAACGCCATCACTGCACCGTTAACACAGTTCCACGAAGACATGGCTAGATTGACGATATTTTTTGTGCGGTCATCGTGAATACCGATGTCATCCAAGACCAGGACAAGGTAGAATCTGTCAACATGATGAAAGGGTAGTCCAAAACGGTTGTAGTGCTTACGAAATTAAACCAACTCCACACCACTCAAGGGACAGACCAAGGAAGGTTGCGATGATGCCACGCTTCCGCATTCCTGGCGTTGAAAATATTGCTTTTCTGCTCGTCTGCGAAATTTTCATTTCTGCTTGCAATGCTTGCTCAATCTGACTGTACTCCGCCTTAACAAATTCCGAGTCTTCGTCTCCCTCTGCATGATACCTCACCAAAATTGCATACGCTTCACTTCCTCTTCCCTTTGATATGAGCCATCGAGGAGACTCTGGCATGAACCAAATGAAGGAGACTTGAAGGAGACTAGGGATTATTTGAAGTAGAGATGGGATTCTCCAAGCCCAATTGCTGGTCATAGCAAACGTCCCGAGGGTCACCCCAGCAGCAAGCACGGCACCTAAGAGCAATTAGCTGGATACACTCCTTGTAAGCGCACACGATTTTAATTCACCGAGATCCCACGAGCTAAGAAAAAGGCCACTGATGACCACTCGTTCCTTTGGATGTGAGAGTTCTCCACACATCTAAGCATCTAAGTGGGCAAGTTGAAATCACATGTCTTACCTCCGATCAGGGAAGAGGCAGCCACAACGCAGAAGGTATCAGCAAATCCAAGGAAAAACCGACCAGTGATAAACATTGTGACTGACGGATTCAATATAAGAGCGTTCTGGTGTTTCAAAGTACATCAATGACTTACAATTTATTGCAGATCCTTGAAGAATCCCTCCAATTATAGAGATTATACCTCCAAGCAATATTGGGTATCGCCTTCCGATCTTATCGACAACGAAGGAAACAAATGGAACAGCAGCAATGGCACCGAGAGAATACATAGAAACCATGAGACCCAACGAGGCGGAACGTGGATGATGATAATCTGTCCTCTAGTCAATCCTTTGTGACATCAACCGAGTGATCACCATACATTCAAGCCACGAAGACACAGCTTGCAAGCCATTCACCATGGACGAGTCAAAACTTTCACAATATCAGCAATTCTCTTTTAAACATGCGATCGAAACACTCACCCGCTCGTCATTTCCACGCCAATACAGGTCGGGAACATCAAGAGATATAAGAGGCGGAGGTTGGGTTTGTTATACCACGAAACCTTGTCTTGTTCTGCAAGCCCAGAGACGACCACGTCATCACTGTCTAGTTGTGCATAACTCTCCTGCCCAGTCCTCCGCGAATCCATTCCGATAGTGGGATGAAGACGATACGCAAAACTCGGCCCAAGGGACGTACGGTTGGTCGAAAACGTCTGATTTGCAGGCGGTAACGACTCGGTCAAGTAGTGGGATGAGTGCGGCCTAGACTACAAATTAACATGGCCTACTGTTACCCTGTTTGAAACTGAGAAGCAGAGGATGCTCGAAAAGGTCGTTGCTCGCTGATGTTTTACACACCAAGCTGTTGGCCGTGATGCTGGCAGATTGATGAGTCACGCATCAAACTTCCTGTTTCCATGGAATTATTCATATAATACTTGTCGTAAGGCCGTATCTGCACGTCACTTGAGGTGAGTAGAGGTCCAGAAGACCGCCATGATATAATCAATGACCAGGATGTATCGTCCTTTTTTGTTATCGACATATCAAACTGGCGGCTACATTAGCAGACTGTACCGTTAGCCAACTTTATCCACAACTAGGGTACCGCTCGCTGCTCCAAGACCCTTGCTATCGCAGAAGACTGATGCTGACACAATGCGGGGAGGACTATCGTCCGTTTCTCTTGTCCTCGTTTTTGTGGTCTCCATCGTCGTGCACGTTTCGGTTGGCTCGCTGTATCTCATTAAGGCAACGTGGCCAAGATACACTATGGCCCCAAGGTGTGGTGGCGCCGGATTTGGAGTCTTTTGATACTACACTCATAACCTCCCGATTTGACTCGGAAGGCTTAGTACGAGTACGTTTCTGTTTCCAACGCTTTATGGTCTTTTCCTTGCCGATCGCCAAATCAAAAATTGGGCAAAGCTGAATGCAGTCGGACTCGGAGACATCGTTTGGGGACGGTACGTCACGTTCAAACCAGTGTTTTCCTCTCACCAACCAAGCGACTACACAGCCGATCCACAACTCACGCCATTTGGCGAACAGCAAGCTCAGCATGCGCACACTGTTTAGGAAATGGAAGGGAAATGGAACGCCCCATTGGCATTCCCCTCCCAGAGAAGCTGGTTACCAGTCCTTTGAGGCGTGCAATACGGACTAATCAGGTGACCTTTGATGATTCCCTTTTCCCTTCGGGATACGGACCTGGAGGATCGTCGACGTGAATATGACGTGTTTCATACCGATAGGACTTGCGTGAACACAATTGGGTACATACGTGCGGCTACCGGCGGACGCGCTCAGAGATCCACGCTACGATCCCGGAGTATGTATCCCTTCGAGTAGGGGTTCAGAGATGGCTGAATTGTGGGAGCCGGATTATCGAGAGACGCATGTCGGACGATATTGATCGTCGATCGAGGCACGTGGGGAGAATGGCATGTTAATAGAGCGTTATGTGCGCTTCTTTGCGATGAAGCTCGCTACGACGTGGCCCTACTAGTTATATCGATCACAGCGCATCACGGGTTTATTGGTAGTCTCTTGCGGATGTGTCAGGAAACACCCTTGGATTCTTTCTACTTAAGGTTGGTACGCGAACGCTCCCATGCGCATTCCTTTGGAGTACGAACTCATTTTTGCGTAATAATAACAGGAATTTACCGGTGGTCGTGAAAAGGTGGCGTAATTAGAGGGATGACCGTTGAAATGTCCCTCCCCAGGCTCCCCCGGTAGCCGGAAAACAGTCTAGTGAAGTGCCCGAATCGGAAGTCTGTACAAGTTGCATTCAGAAGTTGCCATTCACCATCGCCAGTTCTTCAAGGATCAGATCGATCACCCTCCAAGGTACCATATGTTCTAGTTTCCCTGTGTCCACGTAGTACCTCCATCTCAGCACGTCTGAGCGCCTCTTGATCATCCTCGTACACTGTTAAAGTAGCATCCATAAGACGATATCTCCCAGTGAACATTAACACACTCACAGAACGTAAGCTCCTCGAGCGTGCATCCAGAAGTCTCCGGAAACACGAGGTAGACGAATATGATTTGAAAGGCGTTCCACACGCAATAGCTACCATTTTTCAGTACCCACTAATTAACGTTCCCAAAGGAGAGCTTACACAATATACCATCTCCAGCCTATCGCCCCACCAGCTCCATCAGACTAACATATGGAATGGCAGATGGCACGTACCTGCGGCGTTGATACCAATAGAATCAACAAACTGACTGAAGAATCCCGCACAACGGATCCACCATTGAAAGATAGCGATACCCCTCGTTCGCACATGGAATGGGAAGAGTTCAACCAGGAAAGCTGTTTACATCGAAGCCCGTTTTTGTCAGAATGAGTGGCAAAGCGACAGAGATGGTGTAAGACTCACAGTAAGAAACGGTAAACCCCATGTTGTAAGCCGGACTGTACAAGAATACGAGACTGTAGAATGCGTAGTAAGATACGCATGTAATCTCCAACAAACACGAGTACTCACGCGAGCACTGCCTGAGCAGCAACCTTGCTGTGAGTGAGCGAGTACTCTGCATTAGCTACTGTCAAAGCAGTAAACACAACAAAGACGGAGATAGTACATGCCTACGGGGACGTCAGAAGAACGGCATCAAAAGTGGTCACAACAGTACTACTTACTAAATATATGGTCCGTCGAGGGTATCGAGGGACTATCAACGCAATGACTACACCATGAACACAGCTCCACGAAAGCTTGGCTAGATTGACGAGATTTTTTGTGCGGTTATCGTGAATACCAATACCTTCCAAGACTAGGACAAGGTAGGATCTGTCAACACGATGGTGAAAAAGTCTAAAAAACTCGGCTGCTGGCCAGGCTTACGATAGTAAAGTAATTCCACTCCATTGATCAGATAGACCAAGGAAGGTTGCAATGATGACACGTTTCCGCATTCCTGGTGTTGAAAATACTACCTTTCTACTGATCTGTGCCATTTTCATTTCTGCTTCCAATGCTTGCACGATCTGACTGTATTCTGCCTTGACAAATTCCGAATCTTCGTCTCCCTCTGCATGGTACTTCACAAGAATTGCATACGCTTCACTTCCTCTTCCCTTTGATATGAGCCATCGAGGAGACTCTGGTACGAACCAAATGAAGGAAACCTGAAGGAGACTAGGGAAGATTTGAAGCAATGATGGGATTCTCCAAGCCCAATTGCTGGTCATAGCAAACGTCCCGAGGGTCACCCCAGCAGCAAGCACGCCACCTGAGAGCAATCAGCTTTACATACCTCATAAACGACCATAATTACCGAGGTTCCATGAGTTACTAAAAAGGCCGCTAATGACCACTCGCTCCTTTGGATGTGAGAGTTCTTCAAATGACTAAACGCCTAGTGGGCGAGTTCAAATGGTATTGTCTTACCTCCGATCAACGAAGAGGCAGCTACAATGCAAAAGGTATTGGCAAACCCGAGAATAAAACGACCAGCGATAAACATTGTGACTAACGGGTTCAACATAAGAGCGTTCCAGTATTTTGAAATATATTAATCACTTACAATTTACAGCAGATCCTTGAAGAATCCCCCCGATGATCGAGATTATACTTCCAAGCAGTATCGGGTATCGCCTTCCGATCCTATCGACAACGGAGGAAACAAACAGGACAGCAGAAATAGCACCCAGAGAATACACGGAAACCATGAGACCCAACAGGGCAGAACGAGGATGACGATAATCTGTGACCGAGTCAATCCTTTGTGATATCGACCAGGTGATCACTTTACATTCGAGCCACGAAGTCACAGCTTGCAAGCCATTCACCATAGACGAGTCAAAACTTTCACAATGTCAGCCATTCATCTTGAAACATGCGGTTGAAAACTCTCACCCGCTCGTCATTTCCACGCCAATACAGGTCGGCAACATCAAAAGATATAAGAGGCGGAGGTTGGGTTTGTTATACCAGGGAACCTTGTCTTGTTGTGCAAGCCGAGAGACGACCGCGTCATTGCCCTGTAGTTGCGCATAACTCTCCTGCCCAGTCCTCTGTGAATCCATTCCGATAGTGGGATGAGATAACTCGGCCTAAGGGACGCACGGTTGGTCGGAAACACCAGTGTAGCTTGGTTTGCAGGTGGTAATGACAAGTAGTGGGATGAGTGCGGCCCTATGGCCTACTGTTACCATCCTTTTTGAAGTTGAGAAGCAGAGGGTGCTCGAAAAGGTTCGCTCGTAATACGACCTGAAGTTTTACACACCAATTGAGTTGGCTGCCGTCAGTACCCTGGTCCAGGCTGCGGCTGGGCTGATGAGTCAACGGGTCTACTACTACTAGCGTCACCATTCAATTTGAATGATTTCACGACAAATTAGGATCAACTTGAAGGCGTCCTGTTTCCATGGAATTATTTACGTACTTAGATAAGATATGCAGTTACGTCGTAGGAACCCCCATCTACATGTTACTTACATGAACAAGACCATGATATGGTCAATGACCCGATGTATCGTCCCATTTTTGTTACCGATATGTCGGGGGATCCTTTGTTCCGAGTCGGGATGGTGTAGACTAAGTGTCGTCCGCTGGTACAGTACTACCCCCGCTGCGCCAAGAGTCTCTCCTCTTATACTCAGGTGGTATCTCTTCGATGTGTTGAAGCGTCTCCTGCTTGTGATCCCCTTCATACACTGGGTTTATAAAAAAAAGAATACGTGATGATGATGATCAAAAGGCGGCACAGGCACGTAAGTATGGACAAAAAGGCAATCGTGAGCCGGAAAAAGACGTCGTTAGAGGAGGCAAGCGTACCCACGTTATCGATCCCGATTGGGTTCGCGAATTGGTTGAAGAACCCTACACATCGGCTCCACCACGCAAGATGGCAATGCCTCTTGGACGAGGAACGAGAACAGCTCAATCAGAAATGTTATACACGTCCGGTCATATTCCGTCAGCTGAGAGCGGGTGAAGAATACTCACTGTACGTCAGAGTATTGGAGCCAACGTTGTGTACTAGATCATACAGGAAGACGGCTGGTCTTCACCTTCAAATTCGAAGTCGGTGGTTGGGTCGTGTGGTGGAGATAACAATGAGGAAGCTTTCAACTCGGAGATCCCTTGCCTGGTTCTACATATTCGGAGACTGCTCGTGGAAGGAAGGCAGAGGTTGCCGTCAGCCCATTGGCCAACATGGACATGGCCAACTTCCCGTGCACCATGGTTGCATGGTATAATACACTCTTATGATCAAAGGATCAGTGAGACAAGGCATCCCACGCAAAGGCGAATCATATTGTCGAATGGCAATGACCGAACGTCCCCCACGACACCACAGTATGTACTGTGAGAGCGGTGAGCAATGAGGATAGGCTAACAAAAGAAACCAAACAAGAATGCAGCACTCCGATTGCAAATTACGACCGTCATCCAGCTGCTTGGTATGATATCGCAGTGCGGTTACCAGCACTGAAACGCTAGCCGGAAGCAAATTCAAGTTGCCTCGGAGGTTTACAAATTACTGAGTGGAAACACAGCACGAGTACGATACCGCAGCTGTCGAGTGTGCTTGATGTCGTCCTACGCGCCGCAGACAAGATGAATTTCGACTGACCTGGTTATTCAACTTTCGACCTTTGTTGATGGTTGTGGTTGAAGGCAGGTGACTCCCTTGAAGTCGCGACTCAAATGAGCCCTTATCAACCACGAGGTGCGCTCTCTTGGGATTTCTCGCGCTGTGTGGGACTCATTGAACTCCAGGGAACTATCTCGTGACCATGAACACCTCATGATGCATAGTACAGAGTACGAGGCTAACTATCTTAAGTACCTCCGTATCTAGATTTCATTCCATGGGTCTTTCCATGTCTCCCGTCTCTCCCTCAGACCACCTAGTTGGCTTAGTTGATGGGACCGAGCTGAAGAAGAATGATGATTCCACCTCGGACAGTGTACCACCAAAGACTGACAAGTCTACGGTGCTCATTGCGGCGGTGGAGGAAAACGAACCTGTAGTCACTAGGAGAGAACTCTGGAGCTACTATCGTGCGTCCCTTCTCAAGCTCTGCATATCCTATGTACTGACGGCAAATACAGTCTACTACAACGGCGACAACGTGGGGCCACATTCTATCCCATGTGATTTCGCATTCATCTCGTTCCACAGGGCGTTGGTCCTCTCGGATATACCCAGACGTTGTTCCAAAGCCTCGCCACAGCCGCTGGCTATGATCCAACTGTTGGACCAGGCTCTTCCTGTCTTTCCAATACCGCCTCGGGACAATGCGTCCTTCCTTGGTTGGGTGGTACCAAATCCGTCGCAGGCATTGTCCTCATTGCAAACGGGATCGGCTTTGCCATAATGACAGCCATATTCACGACCATTGGCTCCGCAGGTGACTATGGCACCTTTGGTCGCTGGCTCCTGTTCACTGTGACACTCATCTGTTGGGCTGCACAATATGCTTGTATGGCGCTCACATGTACGTGCTGTTTGATGGTGGTATCGTTTGCCACTAAACGATGTCATTTAGCCCCGGATCGTTGGAAACTTGCGATGGCGCTCTATATTGTCGGATTCGTCTCCTATGGTGCAACACTTGTTTTCTACGCGGCTGCATTCCCTCGTCTCGCCCGGAATACCCCTCACTCCCGCTCTCTACGTGAAAAATATGAGAAAGGCGAGATTCTCGTCGAGGAATACGAAACGGAAGAGTCTCTCGAGAAGAATAGGATTAGCAACATATCTACGGTTTGTTCGGGGATATGCTCGAGTCACAACTATGCTTATTTTTGTGTATCAGGTGCATAGTAACATTGGTTATGTTGCCACGTACCTTTTGAACTTGGCGCTCCTCCTCCCGCCAAAAACGGCGAATGATCCCATGGTCGACAACTATACATTGGTCCTGTGCGTTCTCTCCTCCGATCAAATAGGTTCGTCACTGAACCCGTGACAGAGACAACTCTTACTGGGTTCTCCTCGGAATTTGGTGGTGTATGTAGTCATCAACGAGATTGATAAGCGATTGATCCTGGTCTAGTCATATACCAATCGCCTCGCCCAGGTCCTCCTCTACCCAAGGGCGAGAGCTATCTTACTGTAGGATGGAAACAGGTAATTAAACGATTTCACGACCTTGAATGTGGCATGTTGACATCGAATTCAGATCTGGGCGGCTCTCAAGACTTACAAATACCTCCCATATACCTTTTTGTACCTTTTCTCTTATTTCCTCTTGGCAGATGCAAGTACACCTTCCTCTAAACTTGATAACTCGACTAATCCGTCGTTTTAGGGACTCAATACCACGGGCACACTGGTGTCTATCTGTCAGAATGACAAGTTCAGTTTCTCGTTCTTACAGAATACCTACCTTGGTTTATCGCAAGCGATCACCTCTACTATCAGTACTCTCGCGTTCTGGTATATCCAACGGTATTGGAAGATCAGTACGAAGAAAATGGTTCGCTCATCTCATGAGCCATGTCCTAAACAATACTGACTGTCACGTTAGTTTATTGTTACCAATGTTGTCACGATTCTGATCCCACTCTGGGGTATGATTGGCATATGGACCAACAAGCTGGGGTAGGTCGTGATTATCTTTATTTTTATCCGGACACATGACGAGACTTTATTCAAGGTTCCACAATACTTGGGAATTTTGGTAAGAAAGCTTTGAAACCCCAAAAAGTTTTTGCTGATCGAACGCAGGGCTTACAACGTCGTGTTTGGTCTGTTCCAAGCACCGTACTACGCATTCTCGCAAACGATGATGGCTGAGCTGAGTCCGCCTGGATTCGACAACATGGTATTCTCCCATTGTCTTTCCTTAGGCTCGATTTTGACCAGTCGACCCCCGTAGTTCTTTGGCCTATTTGGTCTTTCCAACCGTGCTTCGTCCATGGTCGGGCCGTACGTTGTGCAGGCAATTATCGACAAGACGCAAAATAATTGGCAAGGTTTCCCCTTCCTGTTTGCGATCTGTACCGGTGCGTCTCTGGTGATCTGGTTTGGCGTTGATGTTGCCAAAGGGAGACGGGATGCTGTGAGATGGGCTGCGGCGCAGCGCGGTTGAGTTACCACATATTGGTGGAGGACAACCTGGTATTGAAATACTTTGGGTGCTAATGATTCAAATGAGGACAAGAGCAGCAGGTCAAAGGCCAATACGTCTGGGGCGATGACACCTGCACATGAAATCGATAATACTGATGAAAATGATATGAAGTTCAAGGATTAAGAAGGTTCACCTTGTCTGCGGGAAAAAAAGATGGTGCTGCTCTCCGAGTCACCGCTGATAACTTGCCAGATCATCGTAGTTGAGACGGTTTTACTGACATGTTGCATGATAATGCCATACAGACTCCCGACTAGACGGAGATAGTAGTACGGTCAAGCCGAACTTCAAAACAGTTTTTAGTTGTGACACGAAACTTCAAGGTCTTCACCTGGCTCGCAACTTTGCAAGAATGATGATAACCATCTACTTTATCCACCGTTACCCTAATTGCGACTTGGACCACTTCTAACTGCCAGTGAATTGTTTCCGATTCACTCCGACTGTGTTCAAGCGAGTTTTATCCGTATCCTTTTTTTCTTTACCACAAACCTGAGTATGTCATCACTGGCAGTGCGTCAAAGCAAGTTCAAGTTGTCGCCGAAAAAGCTTTAGAGTTATCAAGTCGGTATTCATTGTACGTATCTTGAATGCGAGGAGACATCTCTTCGAACTTTCCCTGATACGAGCCAGTCATGAACGCACCCGCAGGGCGGCATCCAGGGAAGGTCAACAGTAGTTCCGAGTCCCGCTTATCGACGGCCCGGGTTTGCCTTGTTTAGGGTCTGGTCACCAGACTAGCTCACGCTCAGGCTCCCGGTGTGAAAGAATGAGACGGACGTTCATGCCTTAAAACCCTTGCTTCAATGCCATAATTCGTTCAAGCGGGTTGTCTCACTGATTTACCTGAATAACAGGCCTGACTTCAAGTTGGGGATACAAGACTTGAGTCGACCGTCCAAACGTCATAGTAGGAACCATATTCCTGGCCTTTGGGCGACATTTTTAATGGGTATCTCCAACGATGTTCTTGGGAGTCCGTGGATGGATGACAGGGTTAGATGTATTAGTGACTCTTCGGAGGGGCATCGGAGATACAACGGAAATACGACGATTCGGAGTTTCCGTACGTTCGGAAGTACATCTGCAAAGCTCAAAAATAAAGTACACCAACGCCAAAGGAGGCAACACAAAATATCTGTTATTTTCACAGTAGACAGCCTGGTTCTGTCACGCTGTGAATGTGATCAGAAGGTAGGCCGTGATCAGACATTATATTGCCCTTTGACTGGATTCCTGATGGTTAGGTGATGGATCGAAAAATAGTGACTTCAACGAATGTGCAAATTGCAATTGCCACAAAATATCAGGGTGGTCGGGTTTACGACCAGGGAAGTGAGGCGTGTTGTTGTGGGGCATGCTAGGCCTTGATCGCAATGGCCAAATGTGCCCCACAACAACAACGCATCATCATCTCGTTGGCTCAAGCCGGAATGATTGACGTTCTATATGCAGAGCCTACTAACAACACACTTGTCGAGTCATCGGAGCGCGTTTGTAGTAGGTCGCTTCCTTGGGTTTCATCTATCCAAGTAAGTGTCTTTTTCCGGGCGGTGGATGCTGATCTTGCGCGTATCCGTGGAACGTGAGTTGTAGTGTCATAGTCAAGTTGCTCGGACGAGAGGAAGAGCTCTGACATGTATCGTGCACTGTGAAAGCGGTGAGCATAATGGTTTCAGACAGCAAAGTAAATCGGGGAAGAGAACAGCGGTCCGCTCAAGCTCCGCCGATCCGACTGCAAATTATGACTGTCGTCCAGCTGCTTGGCATAGTATCGCAGGATATTTACCAGCAACTGGAAACTAACTGGCTCGGAGGTTTACTGGGTGGAAACACGACACGAGTACGATATCGCAGTTGTCCAGCGGGTTTGATGTCGTCCTGCGTGCTGCTGAGTAGATTTCGACTTTGTGATAACTGTTGTGGTTGAAGGCACGTAACTCCCTTTGAATCGTGACCCGAATTCACTCATCTTCTAATCATCGATAGAACCCGCATTCACGTTTCAAGTTCACTTCGGGGCCCGCGTTTCATCTGGAACCGAGAGCCCTGGTCTCCCGTACGTGATAGCCTCTTAGGTAGGGAGATAGCCGTTCTTGCTCTTCTCTGAGACACCCAACGTTCTCTCGCAACCACGAACCACCCATGGTACATGCAATGTACGAGGCTCTCTCTCTCTCTCTGAGCACCTCCGTATCTCAACTCCGCAGGTCTGCACCCACCATGTCGCCCGTCCCATCTCCAGACCATTTCGTTAATGTGACGAAGAATGACAGCTCCGCCTCGGAAAGTGTACTGCCCAAGATTGACAAATCTACGACGCTCATTGCGGCGGTTGAAGAAAATGAGCCTGTAGTCACTAGGAGAGAACTGTGGAGCTACTATCGTATGCCATCTCCTTTCAAGCTAAGTACGCCCCGTATACTGACGGCGGACATAGTCTACGCCAATGGGGACAATGTAAATCCACATTCCTTCCCAGGTGGTTCTTTACACATATTTCCTTCCATAGGGTGTTGGTCCTTTCGGTTATACCCAGATGTTGTTCCAAAGCCTTGCTACGGGCGCAGGCTACGATCCAATTGTTGGACCGGGTTCTTCCTGTCTTTCCAATACCGCCTCTGGCCAATGTGTCCTCCCTTGGATGGGTGGTACCAAATCTGTCACAAGCATTGTCCTCATTGCAAACGGGATGAGCTTTGCCATCATGACAGCCATATGCGTGATCATTGGTTCCGCAGGCGACTATGGCAACTTTGGTCGCTGGCTCCTGTTCACTGCAACGCTCATCTGTTGGGCTGCACAGTATGCTTGTATGGCGCTCACATGTACGTGCCATTTGGATGGTGATATTGTTTACCACTGAACGTTGTCTTTCAGCATCGGATCGTTGGAAACTTGCGATGGTGCTTTTTATCATCGGATTCATCTCCTATGGCACAACACTTGTTTTCTACGCGGCTGCATTCCCTCGTCTCGCCCGGAATACCCCTCACTCTCGCTCTCTGCGTGAGAAATATGAGAAAGGCGAGATTCTCGTCGAGGAATACGAAACGGAAGAGTCTCTCGAGAAGAACAGGATCAGTAATATACTCTCAGTGGGCTCGGGGATATGGTTGACTCTTGACTGTGCTCATTCTTGTGCGTTAGGTGCACGGTAACATTGGTTATGCTGCCACGTTCCTGTTGAACTTGGCGCTCCTCCTTCCACCAAAAATGGCGAACAACCCCATGGTCGACAACTATACATTGGTCCTGTGCGTTCTCTCCTCCGGTCAAATAGGTTCGTCACTGAACCCGTGACAGAGACAACTCTTACTGGGTTCTCCTCGGAATTTGGTGGTGTATGTGTTCGTTAACGAGATTGATAAGTGACTGATCCTGGTCTAGTCATATACCAATCGCCTCGCCCAGGTCCTCCTCTACCCAAGGGCGAGAGCTATCTTACTGTAGGATGGAAACAGGTAATTAAACGATTTCACGACCTTGAATGTGGCATGTTTACATAGAGTTCAGATCTGGACAGCTCTCAAGACTTACAAATACCTCCCATATACCTTTTTGTACCTTTTCTCTTATTTCCTCTTGGCAGATGCAAGTACACCTTCCTCTAAACTTGATAACTCGACTAATCCGTCGTTTTAGGGACTCAATACTACGGGCACATTGGTGTCTATCTGTCAGAACGACAAGTTCAGCTTCTCGTTCTTACAGAATACCTACCTTGGTTTGTCGCAAGCGATCACTTCAACCATCAGTACTCTCGCGTTCTGGTATATCCAACGGTATTGGAAGATCAGTACGAAGAAAATGGTTTGCCAATCTAATGTCCCCTGCTCTAAACAAGACTGACCGTTATTATAGTTTGTTGTTACCAATGTTTTCACGATTCTGATTCCACTCTGGGGTATGATTGGCATATGGACTAACAAGTTCGGGTAAGTCCTGAATACAATTGCTTTTGTTTGATGGGTGACGAGGGTTGATTCAAGGTTCCACAATGCTTGGGAGTTCTGGTGAGAAAGCCTCAAAGCCCCCAAGTGTTTTTGTTGATTGGATCAAACATAGGGCCTACAACGTCGTCTTCGGTCTGTTCCAAGCACCGTACTACGCCTACTCGCAAACGATGATGGCTGAGCTGAGTCCACCGGGGTTCGACAACATGGTACTCCATCTATCGTCTCCCATTGAGGTTGATTTTGACTCGCACACCTATAGTTTTTCGGCCTGTTTGGTCTTTCCAACCGCGCTTCGTCCATGGTTGGGCCTTATGTTGTACAGGCCATCATCGAGAGGACGCGAAATAACTGGCAAGGATTTCCCTTCCTGTTTGCGATTTGTACGGCTGCGTCTCTGGTGATCTGGTTTTGTGTCGACGTTGCCAAAGGGAGGCGAGATGCTGTGAGATGGGCCGCGGCGCAGCGCGGTTGAGCTGCTAAATGTTGCTTTGTACATTTCGACTGACCGCTGTATACTAGTTTGAATAATACAAGAACTGGGATTGCAAGTTTATATGTAAGATGCACGTGATCATCGACACTTTGCTCTTTGCTTGTATTCATCATGTCGAAAAGAGGCACGTCCCCGCCTGGAGATGGCCAACTCGTCAAACGAGCTCGTTCCAACACTCCGCCACGAACTCAACTCGTCATATCCTCTGGCGATGACCGTCAAAAAGGCCTCGTTCGCAGTGTCAAACGCACCAGCAATCTCGAGGCACCCATCATCAGCTTGAGCGGGGCTCATTCGGTAAGTAGGACGCGTCGGTGTTGCTCAGTGGCTCATATGTGACATTGCCAGGCCGAGATACTAAGCTGTCGATTCGACCCTACAGGACAAAACATTGCAGCGTGTTCTGCTGACAGAAGCGTCTGTACGTCCCCACTTCCCCTTGCTTCTCGTCCCATTCATTCACTCTGGTCGTGTCCGCATCCTCTTGATAGCACTCTGGCGGACCTATGCTCCAAACACCAACTATGGCCTTTTATCCAGCCTTCATAAAGCACCCATCCTCGATCTCCACTGGTCTCTCTACTCGCCTACCCTTTACACCGTTTCTGCGGACCACTTTCTGACCCTCACGGATGTCACCACCGGCAAACGCATTAAAAAAATCCGTGCGCACCGTGGAATCATCAACGCCCTTGACCGGACGATGGCAGGTGGTGCAGGGATCGAACTCGTCGCGACGGGCTCGGACGACGGGACGGTCAGAGTGTGGGAGGGCGAAGGGGACAAACAGAGCGTCGCGATGTGGGACGTGGGATGTCCAGTCACCGCGGTGTGTTGGAGTGCGGACGGGCAGCATATATATATCGGGTCGCTGGACAACGAGATTCACGTACGTGTCTTTTCTTCCCTTGCAGAGACTGAAACACTAAATGGGCCCACGGGGACAGGTGTACGATGTGCGGAAAAATGAAGAGGTCTATTCGCTTACGGGACACACCGATACCCCCACCTCGCTCGCTCTCTCCCCAAATGGGTCTTACCTTCTCTCGCCCTCTTTTTCGTCGCAGACCATCATCCACGACGTCCGTCCATTCTCCCCCTCCCCAGCTCGGATCCACCGTGTTCTTCATGGCGCACCCGCAGGGTTCGAAAACACCTTGTTGAAGGGGGCGTGGAGCAAGGACGATGATGGTCGGCGGGTTGCGGTGGGTGGTGCGGATCGGATGGTGTGTATCTGGGACGTCGAGAGTGGACGGATATTGTACAAGGTTAGTCTGCATCTTGCATTTTCCTATGTACAGGCACCGACTACGGTGCATCCATAGCTTCCTGGACACAAGGGAACCGTCACGTCAGTCGATTTCCATCCAAAAGAGCCGATCGGTGAGCGAGGCTGTTCTTCTTTCGTATGCGAATATTCACTCAACGCTTGATTTGACCGGCAGTCTTGACGGGAAGCAAAGATGCGACGATGTTGATGGGGGAGATAGAACAGAGTTTGGTGATATAGTTTTGTATCTTTTGTTTTCTCTGTCTTCATGTCTCTCGAATGCTGAGCTTTGCAGGCGGGGTAAAAATATACTATCACAGTGAGATCGTTTACGTATCCATTGTGGTCTCTATGTAAGCTGCCACCCTCTGGGCAACGTCTGGCTCTAGATAGCACCGTTTCGTCAAGATGCGCGCTAGTTCCTTGCTCTTTGGCAATGCAAAACCGAGAAGCATACTCAACCCATTCAACAGTCGACCGAGCCATGTCTCCGACGGCATCGAGAATTTGCCTTGGTCTGCATATTGCCAAAGCAAATCCTGAACTGCATCCCTTGATTCGGCGTACTTGGAATGATCTTCCAACGTGGTGATACACGCATGACCACCCACATAAATCCCACTCTGTTCGAGCGTCTTGTAATTGCGTTGCCACCAGTCCTCCATGACGAGTTCGCGCTCGAGGTGCGTGATCGCCAACGCGATCGGAACCTGTTTCTTGCCGAGCACCTCATAAAAGAGGCGATAATTGCTCTGCATCGTCGTCGTCACCCTGCTCCCACGGATGCAAAACAGAAAGAGGCTGATTCCGCCCGATGCGTTCAGCCGCCGTATCAACTCTGCCGCTTTCTCGATTGCACCCATGTACCCGTTCGCCCCTCTCTCCGGTTCCTCCAACCCGACAGTGTCCCAGAGCCGGATCGTCGCCGCGCCGAGCTGGAACTGGTACTCTGTCGACGCGAGAGTGCATGCGATGCTGTCGGGCGAGATCTCGGCGATGTGCCACCCCGCGAGGAGGTTAACGAGCGAGCTTTTGCCGACGCCAGTTTCCCCAAAGAGGATGACGTGGATGTCTCGCGTGGGGGAGCTACGCGGTGTAAGCGCGTGGTCGATGATGAGATCGCGAACGAGACGCTGGCATTCGTTGCGACGCCCCGGGATCGGGGGGTACGCATCGTCAGAGAGGGTGGTGATGCAGGCGTGTGCGGCGAACGTCATGTGGAGGTCCGACAGGGCGTCTGTGTTGGTGTGCCACCATCTGTCCATGGTGGCGATGACGTCGCGGGCGTTGGATTTGCGTTCGAGCTCGGTGATGACTGCGGCGAGGGGGGTGTCGGGGGAGACGCGGTCGCGGAGCGCGAGGACGGTGTCGTAGGCCTGTTTCATGCATTTGGTCACCCGTCTTCCTTGAAAACAGAGGATGAGGAAGTGCACGCCCGCGCCTCGACCGAGTTCGGTGAGGAGCGACTGCAGAGCATTTTGCGCGTGTTTGGGGGAGGTGCTCCCAGGGCCGTCACTCAGGCCCGGGGTGTCCCAGAGACGGATTGTTTGCGTTTCAGAGAGGTCCCAGTCATGATAGCTCGTGCCTACGGTGACGGCACGCACGTCACTTGTTGCGAGAGCGCTGTCTGCACCGATCACGAGGTTAATTACGGAGCTTTTCCCGACGCCGGTTTCGCCCACGACGACAATGTTGCGGGTGAGCTTGGGTGGGGGAGTAGAGGTGATGGGCTCATCGAACGCGATGACTGGGAGAGAATGGTCAATGAGGAGGTTCCGCGCGAGTCGTTGGCATTTGGCGCGGCGACCCAACATTTGTGGGTAACAGTCGTCGGGGAGGGTCGTGAGGCAAGCGTGTCCACAAAACGCCATATCAAATGCAGCGAGAATGCCTTGGCTGGCCGACCACCATTCTTCCATGGAGGACAGGATGTGAGCCCCATCACAACGTTTCTCGAGCTCGGTGATGACAGCCACGATGGGGATCTGGGGAGACACTTGGTTCCGGATGCGTACAATGGCGTCGTAGGTCTGTTTCATGCCCTTTGTGATGTGCGCGATGCCACGCATGCAGACGACAAGGAGGTGTACCCCACCACTCTTGGTGAGTTCCCTAAGAAGCGCACGCAAGGCATGCTGCGCAGCCTTGGGCGAGACGCTCCCGAAAGATCCCTCTCCGAGACCGGGGGTGTCCCATAGACGAAACGCGTGCGTCTGAGTGTCTGATAGCCAATGGTGACAACTCGTGCGGGTGGTGACGCCGCAGACGTCGTTTGCGGTGGTTGCGGAATCGGAACCGGTGACGAGGTTGATGAAGGAGCTTTTACCGACGCCCGTTTCGCCTGCGACGACGACGTTGCGGGGGATGAGGTAGGAGGAGAGGCTTCAAGTCGAGAGAGTGGGTGGGTCAGATTTAGTATGTGCGTGTCGACCACGGTCAAGAGTTGGTTGGTTGGGGTGTGTTTCCCCCTGCTTACCTGGATTGGCTGTCTGACTTGGCCATTCAATGAATATGAATATGAACTTGTTGGGCTTTTTTTTCGGACGGTGCGATGGACTTAACGGAGGGTGTTGCAAGTGAAGTTGGTAAACGTACCTTTGGTGGTAGACTGACCATGCCTGCAGGAGATGTATGGGTCTGGACCCCATCATCATGGTGACCTCGTTGAGGATGGCAGGCATGACGAATACCTGCAAATGGCAAGTTGTCAGATATGAAATCACTAGATATCAACGATAGGTCAAAAATGGTTCGGTGACCTTGAGAACTTGAACGCGAGCGTTTCGCGTCGATCGGTCAATGAATGAATACTATGATGAGTTCAACAATTTCTGATGATGATCAAGTCCGACACGAACTCATTTTGAACATTCGGGTGCCTTTCGGTTCCCGACACATTTGCCGCCTAGCACTTGTTTTTATACCACGATGGAGCGGATCGACGCTTCCACCATCCCCGGAAACGCACCCAAAGAACTCAAACAGTCCCTCGTCGACCTCATCAGCACACAAACCAAACTTAGCAAAGCTAGTGGCACACGCGGTTTCGAACCCGAAATCGCCTCCCTAATCGAATGGGTCGAAATCTCTATCCTGCCCAAGACAGAGGAAGCAGAGAAGCTTGAGGGTCGTGTAGTCGCCGAGATTACCGTTCAAGAAGGTGTCGTTGTTCGTCTTGACTATTCTATCCCGTTTCGCTCAATGCAGACTGCTACTACACCTTTTCTTTCACTCTGGATGTACATGGACCACGGCGCCAGACATGTTGAATACAAATGGAACGATCCACGGTGCTTGCTCTGCGTTGCTGATCGACAAGTACGTCTTGGTGCATCATGCTGTCCTCTGCTACTTAACTCTACCTCACGCCCAGCTGTTCAACGCTGCCCATTGCCCTCCTCAACCTCGCAAACACGGGTAAGGGTGACCTTGGCGTCTCGCAGTCCCTCAATATTCTCTACCACGCACCTGCCACTTTGTTGGTCCTTTCATGCAGCATATTTGGTGTTGAAAGCAGTGCTGATACGCGATTCTGCCCTCAGGAACGACAGGTTGCGGATCGTGAGTACCACAATAGCAATTGGCAGTCGTGCGCTGTCATCTCGCTGTGAGGTCAGTGTCTGAATTCATTTTCCACACGTCCTTCATGTCTTCTCTCTAGATATGGAACATCACCAAACACCGACTAGTAGTGTCTGGTGTACACAACAAGATGATTGCTTCTAGAAAGCCGAGCAAGCTTTGATGTCTCTTTAATAGATCATATTTCCATTAAATGTACTGAAATATCTGAGTTACAAGGAACCAGAAGCTCCCTCGAAGGCAAGAGGAGTGCGGTAGATAAGGGATAATAAATGATATCGCAAGACAGAAGACATAAGAGTCGAGAACGCCGAGCAAGCAAGTACTAACAGCAGCGGGCACATACATATTGGCACGTTGTGGACTTTCTCTTTACTGTTTGTTTTTCATGTTGCATTACGCATGACCGGGCTCCCGGGACCGCTTGGAATCATTCCTTGGCCTAGACTCTTTACAATCTCACACCGTCTATCCTCCCAAGTTTTGAGTGCCAGTGCCTAAGATGCATCTGTGTACTGCTGAGGAGATGGCATCATAGTGAGCATGGCTATGATACTATGTTATGAAGGACACTGACAAGGTTGTGATGCAGTATTTTCGAATCTATAATATCTCTTCCCTACACTGGCAAGTCTGTGATTACACTTCAAGTTACCGGTGACGTGCAAGCGGATGGATCTCGCACAGAACTCATCTCGCACGGCTGCACGCAATGGGTGTACATAGTATGACGCCATATATTGTGAATTTGCTTACCAATGGATATGTTGAGCAGGCACGGGCCATCTTCGAATGGTAAGTTCTCTATGCCGACCAATTCGTCATAACTGCCTAAGCCGCCGATCTGCCAGTGGAGGAGCACTTTATAACGTTATCGCTTGATTCAGATGCTCTCTCGTAGCCTATCCTCTAATCAGAGCTCTCAAATGTCGATTAAAAAAATGGCAACGAAGGGTCCTACGAAAAATAAATCTCTCAAACTGCTTATGACAGAACCATTTTCTGTTTCTGATTGGCAGTCTGTCCCGCTTAACATCGACTCAATGGCGAGGATGTTACACCCATAACTTCTTGCCGGCTGTCCATTCGACAACCTGGCCTAGCTCTGTACCCTGATGGACACGCGAGGATGGATGGACGCCTTCGCCATCCCCCCCGCGATTTCGACCGTTCAAGAAGGTCGTCTTGACAAGTTTGCATCCTGTTTCGCTCATCTACGGTAGTTGCTCTGCGTTGTCGATCGACAGGTGCGTTTTGGTGCTTGATACCGTCCCCCCCACCCACCTGGCCTCACGCCTAGCTGTTCGACGACAGGTAAAGGTGAATTTGGGGTCTCGCAGTCCCTCGATATTCTCTACCACGCACCCGCCGCCATGTTCGTCCTTTCACACAGTACATTTGATATTTAGGGAGTGCTGATACGTGTTCCTGCTGCCTCATGGACGACAGTTTGTGGATCGTGAGCACCACAATAGCACTTGGAAATCGTGTTCTATCCTCTTCAGTGTCTGGATACATTTTCCGCACGTCCTTCATGTCTTCTCCACAGATACAATGGAACGTCACTGAACACCGACTGGCAGTACCTGGCGTACACACCAAAATGGTTCCTTCTAACGCAAGAAAATCGAGCAGGCTTTGATGTCTCTTCAATAGATCGTATTGCCATCAAATGTGTTGAAATATGCGTACAATTCAAGGCGCCTATATCGTGGAAACGAGAGCAAAGGAGTGTGTCCCAAAGAAAACGGACAGAAAGCAAAAGGAATGCGGTGGATAAGAGATAAAAAATGATGTCGCAAGACAAAAAAATGAGCGTATTAGTCGAGTCCGTCGACTTTGAAAACCTCGAGCAAGTAAATACTAACACGCAGCGGGCACATACATATTGGCACGCTGCGGACATTTATCGTTTTTTTTTACCACGTGTTGCCTATGACTGGGCCCAGGAGAGGACCGCTCGGAATTGTTGCTTGCCCTAGGCTCTTCACAATCTCCCTCCGTCTATCCTCCCAGGTTTTGAGTGCCTTGAGAAGATACAACACTTTATCCCGCTTGCCTTGCCGGATGTCGTTGATACTAACAGATCCCATTTTCACATCATTGTCAAGGAGGAAATCAAATAACCGGAACAGGCCGTCGATTTTGTCGTCGTTGGGTCCAAAAGGGAAAGCTGAGTCAGGAATTGGAGGGGAGGCAGACTTGCCCATCATGTCTTCTGCAAGCCGAAGGAGCGCGAGGCCACCAAACAACGGGCGCGCGGGATCCGTCACCTGCAAGGATCTTGGTAAATGGGAGTTTGCCCATTCGATCAGATTACTATCAGTGGCCTGCCAGAAGACGAGGATGAGTTGGGCACAAGAAGAGAAGAGAGTACGTACATTTAACAAATCCTGTGCAGACGCACTTGCCCGACGAGCTTCTCGAGACGGCCGAGGTGGCGCATTCTTGGGATTCTTCGCCGCGCCGTATTCGCTTTCGTCCGCAGGTTGGTTGGCAAAGAAGGATTCGAGCCTCACTCGTTCGCCTTCCTGGGCTTCGTCGATACGACCGGTATTTTCCGAGGATGGCAATCCCATGAGAATGCGCGCATCGCGTGTTGAGAGTTGGTTGGGGTTATCTCGCCGCAGCGCCTTTTGTGTCGCGGCCCGGGCAGTGGGTGAAGGCGGTCTTGGAGCTGGGTTCATCGCCTGCGCGATCGTGAGCGGTATGGTAGGAATGTTGACAGAAGACACCACGGGCTCTGCGAAGTGTGAGTAAGTGTGACGCCGCTCGTGCACGTCGCGGACGGGGGAACGCACTCGAGTAGTCTCTGCCGATGGTAGCTTTCATGATGGCCTTCATCCACTCACGCACGATGGCTTGTTCGTCAGAACTAAAAAAGTGCGTCTTGTCGGTCTCATGGACGATTCGGAATCCATAACGGCCAGGGTCAATGTTCTCGTCCGCGACAACTCTGTAACCCACAATATTGACATATCCCTTTATCTTCGTTTCCTGCATCGGAAAACGTGAGCAATCAAGGGTACGATAACCTCCCTCCGACTTACAGCCTTGCTGTTGCTTCGTAATATGTAAAGATGTGGTCCCTTGATGATGAAGTACCGGAGTTTCCAAGAATTGTAGTGGTCGCCTTTTTTGCGCATCCATCCCTGGTGATCAGGGTGTCCAATCTGCTCGATAATGCTCTTGCCAGGCTTGAGTGCATTCGGTCCGCGCGATCCCGCACGTCCGTCCTGAGGCGTTGTGGTCTGCTTGCGGGGCGGAGGTTCGTTGAGCTCGGTCGGTTTCACCTTGGGCGTCACCTTCCCTGGTTCCCGCACCTTCTCCATTGATTTTCCTTTTTCCATTTCCTTCTTCTTGGCGTCGCTCTCGCTGGTAGACCGCATACCGTTCCTGAGACTGCTCATTGTTGACCCATCAGAGGTCGAAGGACGCCCAGACAATTTCCTACTGCTATAAAGCCTCGAAAGACCCAACGTCGATGTCTTCTCTGTGGGACTGCTGTCCTCTAACAACGTCCTTTCCATCCGCTCAGTCAGCCTCCCATTCTTCTCGACATTGGAGTGAAGCAACTACTCACGACGTGACCCTCGGAGGCGGCTTCCTCGATCGACCAATGGAGGTCAAGGTCCCCCCAAACAAGCTATGCCTCTCCGTGCCCTTACTGAGGTCCGGAGTCCGTTTGGCCCGAGCATGTCTCGCCGTGGCACTACTGTTCGCGTCATCCTGGGATTCGCGTCGCTTGATACGGGGAGAACTTGTCCTTGCCGGGGATGAGGCGCACTTGACATCACTGGGCGTCTCAGATTTCTCCTTGTCTTTCCCTGATCCAGAAGACTCCACCGAGCGACCAAAGAGACGTCGGCGATGTTGCTTAGTCCCAGCCGAACCTATCTCACCCTAGATACAAATGCGCATCAGCGACTCATCCTCACGCGACGCACAACGAACACACGCTCACCTCGCTCTCAGCACCCTGGTCCTCGCCCTCAGTCTCCCCCATCTTTTCCTCCGCTGCAACGGACGCGCCATCACTCGGAGTTGATGCCAGCTGCGCTTCTTGCAACGCTGTGAGACCGAGCCCCGCCACGCCGCCTAACGCCGCCTTTTCGACCCCAGCGGACATGCTGACACCCTCGACCGAGCCACCACCGTTCACGCTCGCGCCCGTACTCGAGAAACTCGACACGCGTTTCGAAATAAGTGGACTCACGAACGTGTCCGTTCTAGGGCTCTCGAGATTCCCATAGCCGGCCAACGTCGAAGAGGGCGGTCCGTTGAGCGTCGAGCCCATGCTCGTAAACATGGGGCTATTCAAGGAAGGTTGCGTCGACCCGCTTGGTGAATTGGCGTACGAGAAGGACGGAGACACAGAGTGGGCGAAAGACTGCGCATGTTGTGGTTGCTGATCGCCTAGAACGATCGAAGAGGGCCGACGGAGTTCGGCGATGGCATTTGCAATGCGCATGCGCTTCCCAAAGGCGACGATACCGATTTCTACCTTAAGAAGGTTGATATCGAGCTCGAGGAGGACATCTCCCGTGATTTCTTGCTCTAAATACAACAACGTTAGGGAAAGCTGAGTGACCCAAGGATCAAACTGACCAATAAACTTGTCATATACATCGGGTCCGAACCCCTTCGACTTTAACCACTCGACGACTTCGTCGACCGCCCATTCCGAAGGAGTGGATTTCTTCTGTGCATCAGTCTCTGACCCTAACTGAGCAGATGTCCTGGCGGAACCTTTCCCCACCGACGATACGCTGTTATGCTGGGACGCTTGCCGTGACTGTGGGCGATTACCAGAGGCAGTAAGAGCTGGAGATGGAAGAGCAGCGGGAATATCACGAATAACGCTAGGTGTAGGAGTGGCTCGTACCGCTGGCACAGGGGAAGTGCTCATAGGGATCATATGTGCACCCATAGGTACGATGGGGACGGGTGAAATAATGCTGATAGCATCAGGTGTGGTCGGAGTTGAACGCAGCTTCGGTGAACGTCTGTCAACGGAGATTGGAGAACGTGTGGATCTCGGCGGCGGACTAGTGGTCTTGAATGAAGCCCGATTCGCCATCGCTGTTCGTTCCATAGTGTCTGCTTCTGGAGGGGACGGATCGTCCTTGGGAAGGATGGCCGAAGAGGTCGCGGTGGAGTCCGTTCGTCTGTTGTCTCTCGTAACCGAACTCCGACGTGCTTCTTGTTCTTCTTCTTCCTCAGGAATATGTGGATGGTCACGTGTAAAGTGCATGTGCTGCAGGTGGTGAAACGCAGTGTCATCTTCGTCGCCTTCGCTCTCGTCACTCATCTCCACGTCGATAGGGGGTGCGCTCGTTCGTCCGCGCACTTCTTGGGCTTCTTGGGCTTCTTTCGCAGTCTTTGCTTCCACGACTTTGCGGGCCTGTTCGGCAAGCTTGTCCCGAGCGCTGCGATGCCAACCTTCACCGATCTCTCCGTCAGTCTCCGTTCCGTCGGTCTCCCGGTCTGTATCTCCGTCCCGAGTACTAGAGAAGCTAAAACTCTGCGCTCCATCTCTGTCGCTTCGCCCGAGCTGCTCGATAGCCTTTTGGACATCGGTCATGGTCGCTCTCATGACTTCGGAGTCAGCACTGTCCGGCTCTCCGATGGCGATACCAATCCTGGAATCTGCTTCGCCATCCCGCAAGGACGATGATTCTGGTTCTTCACCAAGAGGACTGAGTGAGTCGGGTGGTGTGGTAATGGGATCACTAGAGGAAGCAGACGAAGAGGTAGAGACGCCTCCGGGGGGCGCAACTGGTGTTGTATAGCTCTGAGGAAACAATCCAATTTTGCCTGCAGTATTACGACCCTTGAAACGAACGAAGGGTAAGCAAAGAATGAACGGCGACATCGTTCAATGACAACGTGTATGGTCAACGTGGCATTGGGAGAGAGCCAACTGCGGGCCACGCGTTCGGTAAACGCATGTGGGGTGTGTTTGGGGTAATGAAAGGATAGGCTGGAGAGGTCCTTACCTGCCACCAACCATCGCTGTACTGGTCGTCCCTCTCGATGACCTCGATAGGCTGTCCAACTTCAAAGGCTATTTCGTCCTCGTGTTCGGGTACAAATTTGTGCAGAGCGTACACGTAGTCTGGCATCGTGGACGGGAGTCGGAATGTTGACCAAGCCTGGAGATATGTAGTACGAAGAGTGAGCTGTCACCGCCCAAGTGAATTTGGTAGTTTGTACAGACCTGGCGGATGTGACTAAAGGAGGGAACGAGAGATGGTCAGGTGGGATTTTTAACGCTGTTGAGATTCTCAGCCGGCAACTTTGTCGTCGGCGCTGAACAAGATGTGAGGCGGCGTACTCAGGGTTACTTGCTAATTTCGCGGACTAGCTAATAAACGGAAATCGGCTGTCAACTTGAAGTTCAACCCGCAGGTGGTTCGATAATCAAGACGATGACTACCCGACGTCTAAGTACGATTAATGGCCCAAAGATATACGCCGTTGACTGATCTGCTCTTAGCCTTCGTGACCGGAAATGCGAACAAGTTGATGGAAACCAAGTATATCCTCTCGCAAGGCATCCCAATTGAAATCGATTCGCAGGACCTTGATAGCAAGTTGACCCTCTCGTCAAGGAAACTGACGTTTACCGTTCTTTACAAGTTCCTGAGCTGCAAGGCACCACCCAGGAAGTTGCCAGAGCCAAATGCCGACGGGCTGCAGAGCTGGTGGGTCGTGTCCGTTGAACTTTTGAACGAAAATCGTACTAATTGCAATAGCTCGGACGTGCGTGCATCACGGAGGACACGGCGCTCTGCTACGAAGCGCTCGGTGGCCTTCCAGGACCGTACATAAAGCACTTCTTCAAGACTATCGGACATCAAGGTTCGTTCCGGGTGCTCTTCTGATCGACGTCCGCTCCGAGCTTTGCCAAGGTTTGAATAATCTTCTCGTCGGCTTCCCAACGAAAGACGCGTACGCGTTGTGCACGTTCGCATACAGCGCTGGCCCAGACACTGAGCCTATCTTGTTTGAAGGTCGGACTGATGGTATCATCGTGCCCGCGCGAGGGCCAACTACATTTGGTTGGGACCCCATATTTCAACCAAAAGGCTTCGATAAGACGTAAGTCTTGTCTGTAGGTTCGTTCTCGTCGTTCTATTGATAATCCAATAGCTATGCGGAGATGACCAAGGAGGAAAAGAATGTCATCTCCCACAGATATCGTGCTCTCGATAAACTGAGGACGTATCTTGCTTCCGTTCCCACCGCGTAATAAGATTGTAGATAGACTTGTAGGTAGTAGGCAAAGTACTAACGGCAAATAATTGCGTTGCCGACTTCCGATATCCGATCACAAGCATTCTCATCTCGTCGATTTTTTTCTGGCCTGAACATTTACTGGGACGGCCAATTCATACGCGGTTGGGTTTGTGCTAACGGAACGTTAATCTGGTCGCACATTAGTGCAACACTATACACCAATGTCTATATACACACCAATGAAGAGGGCCCGACGTTCCGACCCCGATGAGGGCCTGAAGAAATCAAAACTCCAAAATTCACTCCAGAAACAACGCGAGCAACTCCCGATAGCCAAGGGTAACCTTCCTAAACCCACCCACTCATCGATGACAGCTTAGCGTGTCATATTCTCTAGGCAAGGACGCTCTCATTCACGAAATCCGCACCAACGATGTCACTATCCTTCTAGGTGAGACGGGCTCCGGAAAGACTACCCGTACGTGGTCATGCTTGTCTGTTCCGTCCAGTATACAATCTCACCAGATCCATGAAGTACAGAGGTACCGCAGTACATACTCGAGGCTGGACTTGCCAGAGACGGCATGATCGCTATAACGCAACCTCGTCGTGTCGCAGCCACCTCCCTTTCTGCTCGCGTTGCCGCGGAGCAGAACGTTACCGTTGGCGGACTTGTGGGTTACTCTGTGCGGTTCGATGAAGCTTGTCAAGCCCAGACGAAAATTAAATATGTCAGTGACGGTATGCTCGTACGCGAGCTATTGTCAGATCCCATGTTGTCTCGCTATAGCGTTATCATACTCGACGAAGCGCATGAACGGACACTACGGACAGACTTCCTAATCGCAACTCTCAAGACTATACTGGTAAAGAGAAATGACGTTAACGACAAGAAGGGAAAGAGAAAGAACCTTTTGTCAGAATCGAATCCGCTCAAAGTAATCATCATGAGTGCTACCCTCGACGCTGAAAAATTCAGCCGATTTTATAACAAGTTCGTTTTTTATTATTAGACTCCCTCGGCGTACTGATTAGTAGTTAGTGCTCGAATAGTGTATGTCAGAGGTCGTCAACATCCAGTCCGAATATTCCATACCGTCGCCGGTCAGATGGACTACGTCGACTCTGCGCTACGGACGTTCTTTCAGATACATGTCGACAAACCACCAGGCGATGTCCTTATATTTCTCCCAGGTCTGCGTCGTTATACACGACATCCCTCTCTACATGCTTATGGAGATGAATAGGTCAAGAAGACATCGAAAGTCTGGAAAAGTCCATCATCATGTATGCCAAACGACTTCCTATAGGGTGCATGGATGTGGGTCCTTCTTCTGTGCATCTATTTCTCACCCCAAGTTCAAATTCCGATCCAAGGTTGCGGTATGTCCGATGTACGCATCATTGCCACCCTCTCAACAAGCACGAATATTTTCCTCGACACCATCAAACACAAGGAAGTGTATATTGGCAACAAATATCGCTGAAACGTCTATAACGATACCCGGGATCAAGTATGTGATTGATACTGGGAAATGTAAAGAGAAAAGATACTTGTCAAAAGATACCGGTTGTGGTAAGACTTCTCTTCTTTGTATGTGCTTCGTTGTCGTTCATCCGAGATTGAGGTTTCGATACCCTGCTGACTCGTGACATCACGAGATCATCCGCTATGCAGCGCGCTGGTCGCGCGGGACGCGAGGTACGTGTCACTATCTTTTCATAGTGTCATGATTGATCGATGCTAGGGACCCGGATTTTGCTTTCGCTTGTATACTGAGGAAGCCTTTAATAAGTTGGCAATCTCTGCAGAGCCAGAGATCCGTCGCTGTAGTTTAGCGCAGAGTGTATTGCAACTCAAGTGTCTCGGCCAAGATCTGGAAGAGGTGGAATTCATGGATCCACCAGATCTGCATTCCAGTGCGTATCAGTACTGATATATCCAAACACTTTTTGACCGTAACATAGTTATTTCCGCCCTGAAATCGCTCTGGGTGTTGGGTGCCTTGGATAATTCCAAAACATTGACAACGCTTGGTCGCCAGATGGCTTCCTTCCCTACTGAGCCTTATCTCGCCCGTATCATCCTCGAATCAAAAATGCATGGCTGTACTTTCGAAATAATCGACATCGTCTCCCTGCTATCCTCCTCCTCCAACCTTTTTCTTGATATTTCAGAACAGCGAGATGCGATTGCGGATGCTCGCCGTAAATTCCGACACGCAAGCGGTGACCACCTCACGATGCTCAACGCCCTTCGATCCTACCAAGAAATCGCAGCAGATGCAAGTAAAAGCGAACGCAAGGAGTGGTGTCGGAAGCATTACGTGAATGAACGAACATTCACGGAAGCGCTTAAAATTAGGGATCAACTGAGGGTAACATGTCAGAGGATGGGGCTCGACTGGAGAACGTCGAGGAGCGATATAGAGGAGCCCGTATTGAGGTGTTTTACCGCTGGGCTGATGCAGCAGAGCGCGCTGTTGCAGCCGGACGGGTCTTATAAGCAACTTATGGGACAGTTCGTGGTCAAAATTCACCCTGGGTCGACGCTGTGCGACAAAAAGGTGCCAGCAATCATATTTGACGAGCTGGTGCGTCATAAAGTTGTTCATTCTTTGTGCGTGTATGTTTACACGTCGGACAGGTGTATACGAGTCATATCTATGCACGCGGGGTCTCCTCGATACCGCGAGGTTTCCTCCAAGGTGTCACGCCGACGGCGACAAACGGAATCATTACAAGTAGATGATAGTGCGACTCGGATAATACACTGGTCATCTATCTGATCTATATCTAGTCGACGTCTTGAGAATTTTAGCCGACGTCTGTCGGGTGCCAGGGGTTTCAGAATGGCTACCCGCCCGGTTTTTTTCTATATTACTTGTCCTTGACGACCCAACTTGCACCCCCGAACCTGACGTTTCTGCACCAATGACTTGCACTGACGAAGTAGACTTCACGGATGAATTCCTCCAAAGCATTCCTGGAAATGCGCCCCTCGAGGTCAAAGGTACGCCTCACTTAACGCATCTGTCAAGACCTCTCTCAGTGGCCTGGCACCAATGTGATGGTTGTGATCGACTGATGTCATATGTCACCCATCATGGGTATCGTGTAGGACTCGCTCGGCGCTGGTTGTTTGCGTTCAACCATGGGTTTGGGACGCGGACGTTACAGTGTTTGGACCTTGCCGAAGTCTCGATCATAACCAACCCCGACGAACCGGCGAAACAAGAGGCGAGGGTGGTATTGGAGACAACTGTCAATGAAGGTCCGTAAATCCGCATCTGAGTTTGACGTGGCATACTCATCATGTCATACATTGTTGTTGGTGTGACGTGTGCTTGCTGTCGGTTCGTTTGCCCGACAAGCAGACATGTTGAATATGGCTGGGACGCTACACGGAGCTTGCATCGCATATCTCGTCGACTCGTACGTCAAAGCTTGTCGGGGGGCAGTGGTAGGGAGTCGTTCGTTCGCTGACGTGTTATGCATGCTTGCAGATGTACGGCCCTCCCGATTATTGCCATGTCATTTGTGAAAGGTGGGGAGTGTTCATCGGGGGTGTCACAGAATATCAACATCATATACCATGCGTCAGCAAACCTGCAAGTTCTCTCTCCCCTGGTCTTTGTTTGGCAACAGGTTCCTAACTTGAGTGGGCTATGGTTATTATAACAGGGGTGATAGACTCAGGTTGATCAATACGAGTATGAACGTCGGGTCATCCGTGTGGAGTGCGCGCATCGAGGTGAGTCGCTTTCGTAGTTGGGTTTTATGAAACGGCGGTTGAAGAGTTGAGGTTTTGTCGTAGATATGGGACGTGACGCACCATCGACTGGTTGCGTCCGCTACGCACATCAAGATGGATGGATCGCTGCCAAAATTGTCGCCAAAACTGTGATGACCACCCAGCCCGTTCGATGGCGGTAGCACAAGACGTACCACTAGTCAAAGTCACGCTTTTCTCCACCATCACAGGATCATTGTTCTGCAGTATGAATATAAGCTTGGATGATACACTGGCACTGGCAATCTGCAAAGCTCAAAAATAACGTACTCTTTCAATGATACTCTCCAAGTCTCATTGGCCAAAACACTATAAACGATTCTAAATGGGGTAAGGGGGGATTAGGCGAGCAGAAAACGAGCTTTTTTGCGGTTTTCAAAACGCCGACTTGGTACAATCTCGTATATTTTATGTAAATTATAACCGACCCACCAATCAGAGCACAGCTGTCAAGGTTATTCGGTTCTGAGCACCGCACTATGCGACAACCCAACCCGACTTCTAGCCCCACTGGCAGAACCTGGCATTTGTCTCCAATGGCCGACACTAACGGAGTAACCATCACGGACGAATTCCTCCAGAGCATCCCTGGGAATGCACCCCTTGAAGTCAAAGGTACGCCTCACTTAGCACTTCTGTCAAGAGGCCTCAGGTGACCTGGCGCCAATGTGACGGTGCGATCAACTGATGGCATATGTTGCCCATCATGGGTGTCAGGATTCGTTCGGCGCTGGTGGTTGTTTAATTTCGGCACTGGCAGGCGTAGATTTGGGCTGCGGACGGTACGGTGTTTAGACCTTGCTGAGGTCTCGATCACGACCAACCCCGACGAACCGGCGAAACAAGAGGCGAGAGTGGTATTGGAGACGACTGTCAATGAAGGTCCGTAAATCCGCGCCTGACCCTGGGTCAACACCGTTTGACGTGTCATGTTTGTCATGTTTATACATTGTTATTCGTGTGATGGCTGTCGCTGCCTTTGGTTCGTTTGGTCGACAAGCAGACATGTTGAATGTGACTAGGGTAATGCACGGAGGATGTATCTCGTTTTTAGTCGATATGTACGTCCAAGCCTGTCGGCGGGCGATGCCGTGGAGTAGTCCATTCACTGACATGTTACGCGTGCTTGCAGATTTACAACCCTCGTGATTGCCGTCATGTCGTTTGCGAAAGGTGGGGAGGGTTCAGCAGGGGTATCACAGAATATCAACATCATATACCATGCACCAGCGAACCTGCAAGTTCTATTCCTTGGTCTTTGTCGGAAACAGGTCCCTAACCTGAATGGCGAATGGTTATTATGACAGGGGTGATAGACTCAGGCTGATCTGTACGAGTACGAACGTCGAGTCATCTGTGTGGAGTGCACGCATCGAGGTGAGTCGCTTTCGTAGTTGGGATTTATGGGACGGTGATTGAAGAGTTGAGGTTGTATCGTAGATATGGGACGTGACGCACCGTCGACTGGTTGCGTCTGCTACGCAGATCAAGATGCAAGCGTCGCTACCAAAACTGTGATGATCTACGCCGTTCGATGGTGGTCGTTGGCTTCCAGCTGGCTTGGACCGGGTCGTTTGCAAGCTGTAAATTGGATATATGATCTAGGGTAGTACAAGACGCTAGTAGCACTGGTCACACTTTTCTCCATCCGACCTCGCTATCGCGGGATCATCGTTCTGGTACAAAATGTAATTCGGGATATCGTTGTTGTTCGACTTGATAGTACTAGTCGAGCCCTAGCTCTCTTCGCTCAGTTACGGCGAAACTTGTAAATGGCCATGGTCGCGTCGTGCTGCTCCAAACATGATATCCACGGGCCCGTCACGAGCAGCACGCGACAATGGTCCAACTTTCAACTCAGCCTGGAAGCGGATGGGAATCGTGGGCAATACCCTTTGATCCCACCGATGATCATAGCAAACGAATGAACGAACAAGAAGGTGCCGGGGGTCATATTTTACGAGTACATCTATGTCATAGTTCACTCTCAGCTTGAGTGCTTGTACAATGAGCCCAGACGTCGGACAGGTATATAAAAGCCATATCAATGCGTGCGGAGTCTCCTCGATACCGCGAGGTTTCCTTCAAGGTCACTCACGTTGACGGCGACTTGAAACGGAGCAATCACAAGTGGATGATGGTGCGATTCGGATAACACACTGGTCACCTATCTAATCTATATCTAGTCTGGCAACGTGGGTATTTTACGACCCGCCAATCAGAGCACTGTTCAGTGAACCATTATTCGGTTCTCTCGGAATTGGCTACCCGAACGCCGCATTACACCCTTATCCTTGACGACCCAACTTGTAGCCTGACGTTTGTCTCCCAATGACCGGCACTAATGGAGTAACCATCACGGATGAACTCATCCAGAGCATTCCTGGGAATGCACCCCTCGAAGTCAAAGGTACGTCTCCCTTTGGGTTTCTGTCAAGACCTCTCAGGTGGCCTGGCACCAATGTGACGGTTGTGATCAATAACTAATGGCATGTTTATTATGGGTATCGTGTAGGGCTAATCCGTCGATGGTTGTCTGAATTCGGCACCCACGGATTTGGGACACGGACAGCAAAGTGTTTAGACCTCGTCGAGGTCTCGATTACAACCAACCCCGACGAACCGGCGAAACAAGAGGCGAGAATAGTATTGGAGACGACTGTCAATGAAGGTCCGTAAACTCGGGCCTAACTCATCATGTTTATACTTTGCCATTGGTGTGACGTCTCGCTGCTTTCGGTTCGTTTGCTCGACAAGCAGATATGTTGAATGTGATTGGGAGGATGCATGGAGCATGTATCGCACATTTTGTCGATTTGTACGTTAAAGCCTTTCGGCAGGCGATGCCAAGGAGTCGTTCGTTCGCTGACGTGCTACGCATGCTTACAGATGCACGACCCTCCCAATTATCGCCATGTCGTTTGTGAAAGGTGGAAAGGGTTCAGTGGGGGTGTCGCAGAATATCAGCATCATGTACCATGCACCAGCGAACCTGCAAGTTTTCCTCCTTGGTCTTTGTTGTCAGCGGGTCTCTAACTTGACTGGGGTATGGTTATTATAACAGGGGTGATAGACTCAGGTTGATCAATACGAGTATGAACGTCGGGTCATCCGTGTGGAGTGCACGCATTGAGGTGAGTCACTTTTGTAGTTGGGTTTTATGAGACGGCGGTTGAAGAGTTGAGGTTTCGTCGTAGATATGGGACGTGACGCACCATCGACTGGTTGCGTCCGCTACGCAGGTCAAGATGGAAGCATCGCCACCAAAAAAGTTGTCGCCAAAACTGTGATGGCGATCGGACCAGCCCGTTCGACGGCGCTGGCCTGGACCAACCCTCCGCCGATTGGCAGTGAGGGTCGTTTGTAAGTTACATTCTGTTTGGATAGATGATCTAGCCGCGCCGGACCGTTCTGGCCCGTCGCCGTAAGGTACTAGAACAATTGGACTCCGTCAAAAAGGGCGTTGTGCTAATGATACGACCGTCGCACTGTACCTACCCACCCATCTCTCATTGGAAATATTGCTGTACCTTTTCTTATCATCATATTACCTGTTCCAAACTCTGAATCAAAGTTGTGATCGCAATATCACCGATAATGGACCAAAACGTTGTTACTTGACCCTGAGCGTGGTAGCACAACCTGAAGTAGCCTGAGTAGTACTAGTATACCAGTTGGTACTTTTCTGATTCGGCGGCCTCCAGTCGGAACTATCGCGGGGATCGATCATCGCTCTACGGCACGAAGGTAATTATGAATTTTTCGTTGTTTTCAGACTTGATGCCAGACTGCGGTCGAGCCCGCTCTTGGCTCGATTGAACGGCGAACCTCGCAAATCATTGGTCATCATGATGGTCGTATGCCAATCACCAGATCACACCCCAGTTGCAACTAATGATTGGCACAAGCAGGACGCCAGCCTCATTCGACAAGTGTCCAACTTAAGTCTGAAAGCGGTATTTCGCCCTCACTGGTATTGGAGTACATAGTCTGGTGACCAGCCCGTCTAAAAGAGGTCGGCGGGAGGCAAACGTCCATCACGTTTGCCTCCCGCTGACCTCTTTAGACAGGCTGGTCACCAGACTATGGAGTACAAACAATGAACGTGTAGTATTGGACCGTCAGAGTCCGAGTCGGTACACTATTAGCATTCCGATTCCCTTGGTGTCCAACTCATCGATGAACTCAGTTCCCGGAAACAGCGGTGACAACCGCCACATGTCATATCGCATATTGATTGCAAGATGCGGCCGCGCAACTGACTAGCGGATCGGCCTGACGCCGAGTCCAGGTATGGCTGATAGTCTAAGGTTTGCCCAAACATCGATCGAACCACCCTTTATTTTCTTTTGGAAGACGTTTCCTCCCCCGATCGGTGGCCAGGGTCGACAAGCCTGAAGAAAGAAACCTTTTTTTTTCAAAAAAAAAAAAAAAGCAGAGCAACCGGGAATGCATCCTGTCAAAATCAAAAAGTACGTTTCGTAAAAAAGAAAAAAAAAAAGTTTTTGGGGTGGTTCAAGTTGGTCACTCAGTCGACTTACATATGCCACCTCTACGCGCCAACCGTGATGACGGTGGGTTCGGAAGGCGCATCACGTAATGTTTCACCCTTGTCCTTGTCTCGATCATGACCAACGCCGACAAACCAAAGGCAAGAGTACGTGGTGCTGAAGACGATTGACTCTAAAGGTTTGTAAACAACAAATGGGGAAGATTGTCCTGGGCCCAAGTCGCCCGACCCCGGTGACGTGACATGCTCAATCATGCCAGACATGTTTGGTAGCCCATGGGACTCTAGTCTCCCCAAGTCAAACCTTTCGACTCCGAAACCGGCCCGGTCAAATGCGCTTTTCTGAATGTCGATTGGCAGGTCAACAGGCCCGTTTTGCACGTTTTAGCGAGGTATATAGCTTTGTTCACATGCTGGGTTCGTCTGACGGTCTGACAGTGACTGTCAAACCGAGCCTCGGATGGGCTCATTCGTTGACATGCTGTCACGTCATTTTAAAAAGGAAAAGCAGGCTTAGCGGAGAATGTTGCAGAATATCAACGTCATAGATCATGCGCCAGCAAGCCTGCATTTTTTTTGTGACGACAGGGGTGATAAACCTTCACATTGATCTACGGACGGTCGGAACACGTGTATCAAGTGCACATATATCAAAGTGGGTTTCTTCTTAGACTGTGGCTGAAGAGCTTGAGGCGTTGTAATATGGGACGTGATCCATCGTCAATTGGTTGCGGCCAAAATGGAGACATCGTTACCGAACTTGTGACCTTAGTCTACTAACCTATCCGACAGTTGGCGCATATATGGTCCAAGCGTTTCCTGAGCGGAAGTATCAGATACTGCTTCAAGTTTGACAGTATAACAAGTAGATTACGAAAGAGATACCGTGATGCCAATCGTGAAACACCCGGGCCCGTTCTACCCTGGTCGCCAGTCGTGTGCCCCATCTTCCATTGGTTGTCAGAAATAAGTGTCACAACATAACCTTGCGATCGCAATATAACCGGTAATGGAACGATTTTCCAGATGGGCTAGCTCACCCTGACCGTGTACTACAGGCCACAAGATCTCTGTTTCTCTCTGCTCCGATCAAAACTATCGCGGGATCATGCACCCGATGGGGTTGTTGCAAAAATACGTACATGGCTTCTGATCGTGCGTCCATTGAGATTATAACTCGCAATACATACTATGCAGTGGTGTGGCTGGGCGCATGTCGTGTATATCATAGAGATTCGTAGTGATGAATCGATGATATCTTGAGATAAGATAATCGACGGAATCGGACTTGACCGAGTCTCCTGCTTACTAGTAGATTTCGACGTCTCCACCGATCGTTGCTCACTCGCTGATAGCAGGGAACGGACATGAATGTCGAATCGCTGGAAACGTGTCTACTCATAGGTCGGTGGGATGACCGGCTTTCAGCTACGCTCGAAACGTACCCTCTGGCGAAACTTGCAAAATCCGTCGTCGACGGTGACTTTCGAGCAGTGCTCACATCCACATATGCTCAACAAATTTTCATCGTGGATCCCTCAGCCACGTTTGACCAACCATTCGAGCGTCTTTTTCAGTGGACCCTCCCGTCCGTCTCTGACGCACAAGAGCAGGAACTCATCCGCCTCATCCTGGGTGTGGCCTGTCTCCACGCCTTTGTCCAAGCAAACTGGACCGGTCCAAATCTCAACGTCAAACCCTTAGATATCCTCGTCTTTCCCGAACACTCATCCCCAACCCCAGTTTCAGAAACCCTGCTCAATTCAAAAGCCGTCTCCGAACTTGCGCGTGGCGGTGAGCCCGCATATCACCTTGCCCAGTTCGCCGCCTTTTTCCGATTCGCACAGATCATATTAAACGTTCCTCATGCAAACCTAAGCTTTATGTCCTGGTGGCGCTTGAGGGTAGCCATTATCCACGAGCAGTTACTCGATGAAGCTGTCCCATTGCCGGCAGACGTATTCGGCTCCCTTGTCGCTCTCAAGGACCACACGTCTGACCCTGACCTCGCTGGTCGTCTGCAGCTAGAGCAAGGTCTCTTGGAGCACATCTTTTCTCACGACAAGGCCGCTGCAGAGTATTTTGTGCGCGCCGCACGCGCGACGGGCTTACAGTATGAACTCACAGGCGCGCTGGGAAAGCGAACAAAGTTTCAGCAAAATTCCTTGCCTCAGCTCGTGCTTCTTGCCGAAAGCAGAAAGCAGGACGATAATGTTCACGAGCCCTCCACCGCCGACGGAAACGTCTCCGCCGGACCCCCGAATGGGGCCCAAAACGAAGGATCAGAGAAGACGAGTGTCAAAAACGGGCTTCCAGAGACCCTGCCATTAAATGATGACACACTCCTCGAGCAAACGGAGTTTACGTCGTCGAAACCCTCCACGGCGGACCTACTCCGTCATCTGGATCCGTCCTCCCAGCCGCCTTTACACCCACTCGACCAATGTATTCTCTTGTCCCTGTGTCTAAACGTGCGCAACACGTCGCCTTCGCACGGTTTGACAAGCGAGCAGATGTCTCCTTACGTTGCTCGGGTCATATCGCATCCTAGGAACTGGTCCGTTCACACCATGGCCCTCCTTCTCCGATCCCGACTCGAATCGACCCGAACACGGACCGTCGAGCGTTCCACGTTACAGCTCCAAGCACTCATAGACCAGATGCCTATCACCGATTCAGAGCTTTCGGAGAGGTTGCTCTACTTCCACTCGATTCCCTTGCCTAGTAAATGGGAAATGGAGCGTGAGCTCGCATTGCGTTATCTCTCCATCGGCGTCGTTAAATCTGCACTCGATATTTTTGAGCGACTGGAAATGTGGGAGGAGGTCGTCAAGTGCTGGCAATCCATGGAACGTCAGGATCAAGCGATCGCCATCGTCCGAGATCTCCTCCAAGGACGAAAGGAAGAAGCCGACAGCGTCATTTCCAAAGGAAAAGACGTTTCGGCCGCCCGACGGGGTTTGCTTGACAGCGCGAGAGAAGCTAAATTGTGGTGTCTCCTGGGAGATCTCGAGCCAGAGCATGCTGTCACGCATTACGAATATGCATGGCGTCTGTCAAAAGAGACATCGGGTCGTGCGATGCGCTCGTTGGGGGGGTATTATTTCGTTCGCGGAGAGTTCGCGAGCGCTGTACCATGCCTCGTGAAAGCGGTCGCCATAAACCCCCTCCTGTCCCGTCCGTGGTTCGTCCTCGGTTGTGCGTACATGCGGATGGAGAATTGGGAAGGCGCACGAGACGCGTTTAGCCGATGCGTCGCCATTGACGACGAAGATGCGGAGAGTTGGAACAATTTGGCGACTGTCTACCTCCGCATAGATGAAGCTTCCAAAGACGTCAACCGTCTCGAAGTGAAACATGAAGTAAGTATCTCTCTCCCGCGATAAAACAAAAAAAGTGGGGGGAAAGGGGGGAGGAGGTACAAGGGATAAACTAATCACGATGATCTCCGTCAGGGAAGCGACGTGTCCGGTAAAACGGTCTCGTTCTCGAACAAGACCCTCGCTTTTCGGGCCCTCAAACAGGGCCTCAAATATAGATACGAAAACTGGCGGATGTGGTCCAATTACATGATTGTTGCCGTGGACGTTGGAGAACTCTCGGAAGCATGTCGTGCACAAGCCCGTATCGTCGAAGAACGTGCGGCCAAGGATGGGGCGGAGTGCGTGGACGAACAAGTGCTGATACGTTTGGTTGATGCCGTGACGAGAGATACGGCCGATCTTGATCACCCTGATCACCCGGATCACCATGGTCATGCGGCAGCCGGAGCTGGTGCGACCGAGGAGGAGAGGACGAGCAGACGCGGACGTGAGCAGGATGCTGTCATGGATCCGAACCAAGGGCGAGGATTGTCTCGGCGCGTTTTGGATCTGTTCGAACGATCGATCTTACCCCGCGTGTCTTCCTCACGCATCTTTTATACCTACGGGCGTCTACTCACGTGGCAAGCCCGGTGGGAAGATGTACTCAAGGCCTATTTGGATGGGTATCGTTGCGGTCCAGCCGGAACGTTTGAAAAGGGCGACATGGATACTGAAAAGTGGCGGGAAGCAGTGCAGGACGTCCGAGACATCGTAGACGTCGTTCGAAATTTTGGGCCTCGGGTGCAGGGATTTAACTGGAGACACCAGGGGCGGAGTATCGTGCGAACGTTTATCGGACGGTCAAAAGATTTCAAAGATGAGCCAGAGTGGGCCCGTTTACTAGAGATACAAGACGAGTTGCGGAGTGAGGAATAAGGGCATGACGGTGGTAATATATGATAGATCGTAGGGGCGTCAAGTGAGATATCGGTACGAATAAGGGGGTTCTGTAACAGGATCAAAACACGGAAGCATGAAGCAAAACAAGAACGGGGAAAAAGATGACGGCGGATGGAGAGATCCAGCGTTTCACCGTGACGGAGGTCGGGACGCCACCGGATCTGGTTGTATTCCATAGGGGCAAGTATGATGCGAAAAAGATGGTTTTTACGGCCAAGCGGCTGAGAAATGAGTTTGTGGCGTGATCGGAAAAATATTGGGGGTATGACGGTGGAAACAAAACAATCAAGAAGAAAAAAGTTCTGGCTTTACCAACTCAGCGCCATGGCCATGCGATTAAGGGTGAGAGTAGTCAGTATCTCGGTCACAACACTAAGACCGGCATGTTTGATGGTAATTCGTGCACTAAACATGTCCTCGGGTTGACTCAATTCCCAGGTTGCGATGGTCGTCCGTCCATCGACGCACTGCCATAACCAGCCAGTCACCTCAGTCTACGGGGGGTGAAGGGAAAGTGGCAAGGGTGACACACCTCCATCTTTTGTGGAAATATCTTCCACTTTAGTTCTTTTCCATGCTGTGTCGTAAAATAGCGTGATCTAGTATTCGAGTTAGCCCCTCTTCACGAACGGCCAATTATATCTGCCCTCTTTTTCCCCGTCAACTGCACGTGGAGCGCGAGTAGCAGGAATTAAAAAAGGAACGTGGATGGCAGGAGGGGGGAGAAAGGCCATTTGAAGGCCGACGACGTACGTGCTCCCATCCTTCTTTTGACGCATATGTTGCGCCATCGGAACTTCCTTTCCATTTCCGTACACGAGAAAACCGCGTGCCTTGTTGGGACCAAAATAGAGGTAGGCATTGTTCGGACCCATGATGCCGGGGTGTTGTTGACACCATTCGGCCTCGCGGGCGATTTGGACGACAATGTTGGGTTGATCATGGACCTTGGGATGGAAGATCAAAGTGTGCTGCGAAACATGCGAGACGGTGAACTGACCGTTTTCCTGCAATAGGAAGTGACTCAGTGAGCGTCCATAACGGGGTAAGCGAGCATGGGGACGTACACAGTGAAGGCGGGCCTGCTTTCTAGATCTTCGAAACGGTGGGAGAAGGGGTCCTGACCGAATTGCAAGAGGACGTACGCGGCGGACATTTGGAGAGAGACGGGGGAAGGCAAGGCAGGGAGAAAATACTTAACATTGGGTTGAGACGAGGCTGCCTTTTCACGAACAAGGACACACTCGATCGGGAAGTCAATGATGAGAGCATAGCCACAAAGAAGCCCACGTGGTATACGAAGCAGGCCACGTGGAAGGATGTCTTGCCAATGAAATTTGGTCCTTCCGAAAAGTTCCACCGAGTGGGAGTTTGAATAATTATTTCCGAAACAAATTTTAAAAAAACAATAACATGGGGTCTCCATACGCGTTTCTTCGGACCGTATCAGTCATACACTGGGAAATGATTAAAGGGTCAGTCAGAATCCGTAAATTGTTACGGGTCTCATACCGTGAACGACACCTGACCAACGCGTCAGTAACTCGGTTCGTCCGGAACGAGTGGAGCGCACCATAGAACAGGGTCCAGACGAGAATAAAGGTAAAAATGTTGTCTTGGCCAGGGTTGACCAGTTCACCAAGACCGCCAGAAAGGTATTTTGCAGGCTTGCCCTTGCAATTGATGGCGTATATCACGAACGAGGTCGAGAACACGGACACGGCGAACAAGACGAAGCCGTGCCAGTTCTCAAGGCCGAGTATCCCGGCTACAGCGCCCGCAAAGCATGAGGAGAGGAACTTGACGGAGGTGAGAGATTGGTTGTGCAGCACGTTGGGCGCAAACACCAGCTGGGCTGCGGAATCGGTGGACGATGCCATCACGCGGTAGTATCGTCGTCGTCGTCGTCGTTGGAAAGATAATTCCCACGGTCCGAAATATTCCCTACTAGTATGAGTTGGCTGCGCCGCCAAAAGTTAACGTTGGATCGCAGTCGAGCAGTCGTGGCAACAACACGTACTTGCTTGTGGTGGGCTGAACGCTAAAAACTCGTGGAGGCCCCAGCTCCACTCCGTACTGTAAGCAGGGTCGTCGCCACATGTTTGGTGGGAAAGACGGTCAAATACTTGAGTGCCGACATGAAGGATCGATGTGTAAAGATAGATCTCTAGGAGACCCATTGCAGCCAACTGAGACCGATGAGTCGCAAGTTGGTAGAATGGATGCAGAGCCCGTCTCAGTTCGTAGCGTACAGAATGGCACCAAAATGGGCAAGTCAGCGTTTCGGGCATCTGCAGGTCGATCAGACCGATTACTTGAAATCCCACCGCAGTCATCTCACACTAGCACCTTCATCATGTGCAAGACAGCAGATAATCCAACTATCAAAGTCGGTGTTATCGGTGCCACGGGGACAGTAGGACAGCGTTTTATCACCCTTCTCGCGAACCATCCTTGGTTCGCCATCCACGTCCTCGGCGCTTCCGCCCGCTCGGCTGGAAAACCTTACTCCAAAGCCACAAACTGGAAACAAACCACCCCAATACCGTCCATCGTGAGAGACACCATCGTACACGAGTGTCAGCCCGAACATTTCAAAGACTGCGCCATCGTCTTTTCCGGCCTCGATGCCGATGCAGCTAGCGAAATAGGCAAGTACCCCCCCCCCCTCTCCCGTTTCGCCCCGCTCACGCCTTATCTTTCTCCCCCCCCCCCCTCGTGATCAGAGGGCGCCTTTAGAGCCGCCGATCTCGCTATCTTTTCAAACGCCAAGAACTATCGCCGCGATCCGCTCGTCCCCCTCATCGTCCCCCTCGTCAATGCCACCCACCTCGCCATGATCGCGCAACAACGCACGCTCCATGATCCCCCCCTCAAAAAGGGGTTCATCCTCACCAACGCCAACTGCTCCACGACCGGTCTCGTGATACCCCTCCGCGCGCTCGAAAAATCATTCGGCCCGATCGAATCCTGCATCGTTACCACTATGCAGGCCATCTCGGGCGCAGGCTACCCCGGCGTACCCAGCCTCGACATCATCGACAATGTCGTCCCCTTCATCTCTGGCGAAGAAGAAAAAATGGAGTGGGAGACCCTCAAGATTCTCGGAAACTTGGTGGATGGGGAGGACGGGCGGAAGACGTTTGATATGCGTGCGCATCAGCCCCTCCGCGTGTCTGCATCGTGTAATCGGGTGCCTGTCATTGATGGACATTTGATGACCGTGTCTGTCCGTTTTGCGCGGAGGCCACCGCCAAGCCCGCAGCAAGTACGCGAGGCACTTGTCGCTTATACCCCCGATGCTCCCCCTTGCCCTTCCGCTCCCGTGCATGCTATTTTTGTCCACGAAGAATCAGACCGTCCCCAGCCCCGCTTAGATCGATATTACCAAGATGGTGCGGGCGTTTCTGTCGGACGTGTGCGGCAGTGCCCCGTACTAGACATCAAATTCGTGGTGCTTTCCAACAATGTCTCCATCGGTGCTGCAACAAGCAGTATCATCAACGCGGAGCTGGCAGTTTTGAAGGGGGTCGTCCACTAAATGTTGCGTGCAAGAAATTATTGATGCAAGTATGTACGTGTACGATACAGTATCTGGATGGAGCAAGATTTAGGATCAGAAGGAAGAAAACCGTATGGTACTGCGGAAATCTATTATGGCAATCTGAGGAATGACTTGCCGTTGGGGATACGATACCATTTATCATGAGAAAGAAAAGGGTTACTCTGTTCGTGAAGAGCGGTCGCGCATTCGAACAAAGGTGTCAATCATGTTCATCATGTTACCGATGCCCTTTTCTTCTGGGAGCCAATCACCATTGTTGACACAAAGAATCTTCATGCGCTCGTGGTAAAGGAGGTCCGGGAGTAATTTTGGCGTAATTAGGAAGTACTGGCAGCTATCAGGCTTGCAGGTTACCTCAACCATCGAATTGTGTACCGCGCGTTCGGCACGTTGGTCCATTCCCTAATATGACCAATGGATATAGATGCAGTAACATCGCCCGGCGGCAGAGGAATGAGCTTACCTGGTTGATCTCGTCCACCAAGGAAAATGGCGTTCGTGCTTCTTCTGTCAGACTCATCAGGTAAAGGATAGTCGTCAGAGAACGCTCCTAAAAGAACAATATCAAACACGTGCATCAACCTCGGAGTGAAACGCAGCTTACTCCTCCGGACTGCCTCTGGCCAGTTAGAAGTTGTAACTTCTCCTTGTCACGGAATTTTACGAGAATGTCAATGGCCCACTTGTCATAATCGTCATGTGGGCTGATCTTGATCTCGCCAGCACACCCAATCCCTGTTCATCCTGTAAGATACGGAGAATCACTTGAACAACGGAGCTTACGATCAAAGGCAGACGAAAACTTTTTCCCAATACTTTCCACGAGTCTTTCAAGTGCAGGTTGCCAGTTATCCTTATCCAGCCAGTCAAAAACCCCTTATTAGTCAGTTAATTAACTTCACGTACTCTGGCAGATTTGATTTCTCGCTCCAACCGCTGACTGGCCTTCTCCCTTTCATTCAACACCTTGGTTAGCTTGGCGATCTGAACATGGATTCGTCGGCGTGTCTAGAACAATAAAGTGCATTGAACATACTTCTGCCTTCCTTTTTTCGTATTGCTCTATCACTCCTGGATTTGTCTGCATGATCATTTCCAGGTTGGCTTGTTGAACTTCAAGTTCCGCCCGCAGTTGTTCCACCGTCCTGTCGTGAACCGAACCATCCTTGGAGGCGTTGTCAGCTTCCCGCACTTTCTCGAGAATCATAATCCTCGGTTGACGAACCATTTCCATATTTGCGAGTTGGTCCTGAAATTCTTGATCCATGGCCCGAACAAGTGCGACACTGATATCTCGCTTTTCCTTTGCGTCAGCTTTCAAGGCAACGTAGGTTCGATGAGCTGTGTACATGTGATAAACGTATATCTCTGTCAGCGGAAATAATGTGATGAATCACCTTCCTCAAAGTCGGCAAGCGCTCGCTGATATCCAGCATCTTTTTCCTGCCACAAGGCATCCAGTGTATCCTTGTTTGCACCGGCTTGTAGGAACTCGAGCCCACTACGAGTGGCGGCTGCTTGATCAGTAACAGCCGCACTGATGAGTCGCTATGTATTCCAGGGCCTATGAGCATTCGAACCAATCTGATACAGACAGTAAAACTGACGGTGTACTCCGAGGCAACTTTTAAGCGTTTCCTTGATAATTCGAATAACTGCTCCTTGAGACGAGCCCGTTGCTTATCTGCTGAAGGTGCGTTTTCTAGCTCCTCCAGCTTGTTCTTGTTAGTCACTACAAATGGTCACCCTTCGCATGAATTATCACCCAACGTAAGGCGTTCAACGTACCAATCTTGGCACTTGATGCGGCCAAACGCTTCTGCGTCTCGGTCACTTTCTTCTTTCGGCCATCAAGTTCGTCCTTCAGAGGTGTTTAGCCATATAACATCAAGAGTGAAAGTAGAAAATCCCACAAATTTCTTCTTGTATTCGGTTTCCTCCAATCTAATGTCTCGTTCCTCTGTTGCAAGGGTATCGGCGTCCCCATTGATGAGCTCAAGGGTTTGCCTCGCTTCTTGAATAGTGCGATCTAGTCGTTGTTTAATCTCGGGATCAACTGCAATCATATGAGGTCTCGTTGCATGAGACACTTGGAAGCAACCCACTAGCACTGCTAACGAGGTTACGAGCTGGCCGGACTTCACGTGTCATGTTTTGGGCGGCACGTTTTCCGTATCGCGAGCGCTGAACAGTATTGATCACGTTTCCAGCGATGAATGTGGCTCCGCCACCTTCTCCACGGGGACCAATGCGCGAGACAGCCTCCATAGCATTGGCTACGTCAACCTTTGAACCGTCAAGGGCAATAGCCTACAGGAAACGTATAAGCGGAACATGAAAGGAACGGAGGAATGACGTACCGTACGATGCAGATTTATTTCCCGGTTCAGGTACCACAACAAGCCATCGGGACAGCTAATTTTTTCGATAGCATATGTGTCAAAACCCCGACTCTTAAGCTAATCGAGGAATTAGAAACGTCTCAAATGATAGGATCTAGAACAGACCTCCTCATGGCTCATTGGTGGGCGAATATGATCGACCTTGGGACGAAACCATGTGTTAATTCTCGCCTCCTTCCTCAAGCCCGCCTCATTTGAATCGTTCAAACACCGATTCAGCAATTCATAATCTTCTTCACATTGTGCAACGAAGGTCTTGAAACAAAGGTGATTGTTAGAAATGGCTATAGATGAAGACATTGATGGTAATTCACCTTTAGTTGATTCGCATTGAAGCAAGCCTCCACAGCATTCGTGAATCTCTTGTCAGGCACACTGCAACAGATCATGGGTGGTTCAAACACTTCCATTCTGAACCTATTCTGATTGTTGCGAAGCCACGCGACTGCGTCCGCATGGTCTCGATCCCATGTACGAAGGTTTTCAAGTTTCCGATGCCGCTCATCTTCCAACCTTTGTAACCTGAGGCCAGAAATAATAAAGGAACAGAACAAAGATAAGTGCAAATCTCTTACTGGCCCATAGCTTCGTCAATCTTAGCCTTCTGTGCGGCCGATGCATCGATATTAGCCTTCTGACGGTCTTGGAGCTCTCCCATGCGATCCTTCGTACGGTTGTGCTCAATGTTCAATTGCCGCTAATTTGTGACTAGCGTAAGTGTCGTCGACCGGAATTGTTGAAAAATTACAACACACAAGCGCACTGTTTATTGGTTCCAGATCTTCCAATTTAGGAGGATTATCGATCTCATGCTGCATTTTTCTGATCTGGTTTTCAAGGTCCTTGATTTTCTTCGCGCGGTCTTTCTCAGCGCGCTTCAACCCATCAAGTGTGTTAGTGACATCCTCAGCCGCACTCTCCTGCAAAGAAGTGAGTGTTTGTCGCTCAGAAGGATACACGTAAAACGAACAAGCTTATCGCTTTCTTGCCACTTTGCCTTCATCTGCTGAAACTTGGCTTTGGATGCATTTTTCTTCTTCTCCCGAGCTTTCTCAAATTCCTTGTACTGGGCAGCCAATTGCCTATACAAGCGTTACGCAATCGAGTCACCATGAATGAGAGACGAACTTACTCGCGCTTCGCGTGCACAGGAGCATTTTTATCTCTGCACTCCGCAACGCGAGCGTGGAGCCCGCGCTGTCGCTCCTTTGCTTGCGCATAGTGTTCCTTCACCTCGTGGTACTCGTTGACAGGGATCAAAACCTGTAATATGGAGATCTGGTGGATGTTAATACGAGGCGGATCGACTGCAAAGAAATCAAACATACCTCCTTCTCGATCCGCATGCGTTCTTGGTACCGTGCTACGTCTCGCTCGAGTTGAGCATTTCGCTCTTCCATCACCCTGAGTGACTCTTGTTCCTCTCTTATTCGCTGCAGAGATTGTGTCAACAAACCTGACAAATCTTGGTATGATAGATATAGATCACCTCCTGTACGGTTTTGAGCTCCTTGCCAGAAGTAATGAGGGTATCATGCCACTTTGTTAAGTTGGTGTCACCCGCAGCTCGCTGTGTCTCCCTAAGCAATTGCTGGGGAGTCATCTGTGCAAATTCGGATACTTTGTCCTGAGGCAGAAAAGAGCTAGAGATCGTATATATGCACTCAGTAAACAGTATATCATCAGTACAAACTTCCTTACCAAAGGTTGCCAACTTGGACGTTCAGCCTCGCCATACGGTTGGATATTTCTTTACCAGTGGTCTGCTGGCCATTCAGAGTGAATGTAGATGATCTAGTCTTCGCGCTAAGGTTGCGTCGAATGATAAGGTTCTGCTCGCCCTTGGCTCCTTTCAGCTCGATTTCAATGTAACCCGTTTCCTTGTCGTTTTTTACGAAAGAGCTGATCTCGCTTGCACGACCCAAGATCTAGAGGTGGACGTTAATACCTAATTGCAAGGGTATGGGGAAGACCGACACTAGGAGACCAATTTAGACCGAGGCAGATTGCACATGCAATGCTACTCTTTCCAGTACCGTTGGGACCAAGGATCATGTTTAGATATGGACCGGGACGAAACTCTACCCAATCGTAGGTGACGAAGTTCTGCAACTGGATGCGGACAATGGAGCCAGGAATATAACTACAAGGATGCCGTAAGATTAATTCATTGTGATGCCACTTGGAATGATTATCCTACCCGTCGTCGTCTCGGGGAAGCGTTTGAACGCGTGCTCGTTGTACCTGGTTCGGGCTTGAAGGTATGGAGGCGCCAACTGAGTTGACCCTCGCGCGCTTGCGCCCCCTGGGCGTTCCTTCCTCATCTTCATCGCCACTATCCTCAGGCTCTTCACCTTCGGCATCTTGACCCACCTCATTTGCTTCTACGCCATTGGGTTGGGAAGGTACCTCTGCCTCGTCCTCCTCTTCGTCGGACTCGACGCGCCGTGCTTTCCCCTTTTTGGCGTTCTCCTGTTTGACCTTTACTTCTTTTCTGCGCGCGCTTGCCTCGACGTTCTCTTTGAGAGAGTCGTCATCATTTACGATCGCTGCGCGCGTGCGACGTGACATTGTTGTCGCGTCGTTGAGGAAGAGCAGAGCACGGAGCGGCAAGATGTATAACTTTGTACTAGGAAGACGCGTGCCACGTGCTACCAGTTTAGGGCGGGTCATTTCGAGTCACGCCTTTCCATCCGCACATGAGCATCCGAAGAAAGAGTACTGCACACGATCTTGCCACTCTTCGTTTGCACCCAGACGGATCTCGCGTCCAGCAGTCCTCTGTGAACGCGAGGCGTCATACAGCAAGATCCACCGTCGTAGATCCTAGGGGGAACTGGATTGCCAAAGATGCAGGGGGAAAGAGCGTAGTCAAGACAAGGAGGAACGTCGTCAACGCACACGCGGACGATGTAGAGCGCGAGTTTATCGACCTCTCCGATGATGAGAATGCACACGACCAAAGTAAGGGTAAGCAGCGAGCCCGCGACAGCAAAACCCCAGACGAGCCTGAGGAGGTCGCACCTCGGGAATCAGAGTCGGAACGGTTGGACGAAAGGACTAGGCGGCGTCTCTCCTTCATGCATGATCTCAGTTTCCTAGATCCCCCTCCGGTCTCTGTCTCGTCTCTCGAGCAAGATTCAGACGTCACCTTTGGGCGAGAACCAGCCATCATCTCCTTTCCGGACCCAGCCTCTGTAAGCTCACCATCCTCGGCATGTCAGTTTCCCCCTGACATCATCCAAGGACCTGTTGAAATCCATTCATCATTTCGCTAGCTGCTACTATGGCGAGAGGGGGCAACTAATCGATAGCAGCAGAGATTATCGCGGAAAGAAAAAGGAGAGGCACAAGCAACGATTGCAAGAAAACATCCATATACTCGCTGCCAACACTCTCAAACATCAGAATACCAACTCGGAGACCGAACACACAGAAATGGAGCGCGAGACCAGCGAAGAGGACGAAGATGAAAGCGAAGTCGCAGGTGTCGAAGAGGACAGCGGAAGAGAGGGCCCGAGGACTAAAGTTGACACTTACAGAAAAGACATGTACAAAGCTTTAGATGGCTCCGCCCTCATGGCAATAGGTCCGTCGACTGACTTTGATTCGGAAGCTGACTCAACATGTTGTAGGTATCGTGCTACAGGAATATGTGGCACATACACTCTCATCGAGACCCCGCACTTCAGAAGAACGTGGAAGCCCGAAACGGAGAAGAACAGGGTAGGACGACTATGATGGCTTTTGTGAGATGAATAAGTAACAGAATGCAGATACATTATGCAAAATGTGAGAGATGCACGACATATGAAGGTTGTTACTTGGAAGATGATGAGGGTGCTGACACCTTGTTCTTGCGGCCAAGTTTCAGAATGTAATCGTCTGTCAAGGTGCCATCTTCCCACCGCCTCAGGGTATTATCCCCGTAAATGCCGGGATTTGGCCCACCGAACACCTTGAGTCGTGCCATGCGCCGGTCTCGTAGTTTGTTCTTGGGTAACATGCCCGAGACAGCATGGTAAATAATCTAGAGAGAGCACACCTAATTCCACGAACTTGAAGAACAAGGGCAGGAAAGGAGCGTACCTCGTTGGGCTTCTTCTCCATCATAGTCTCATAAGAAGTTTCTTTGAGGCCACCAGGATACATGGAATGTTTTCGGTATACAAGTTGCTCGTCTTTCCTCCCCGAAACCTTGATTTTCCGCGCATTGGTCACCACAACATAGTCACCGCAATCGACTAAACAAGTATCAAGCCGAAAACCGAAGCCTGACGCGACCAAACCTCACCTCCTTTGTCATATATTGGTTTATGCTTGCCCATGAGCACAAGCGCTATTCTCTCTGCCAGTTTTCCTAGTACCCTGTCCGATGCATCGACGCGGTGCCATACACGAGCGTAGGCAAGCGCAGTCTGTTATTTTTTTTGTCAGTGACTCCCACTGGCACAGAAGGGTCGAAAGACACCATACGTTACCAATGGTTTGCGACATCGTCAAACTTCAAGTTGTAGGACATCGGATTTTGGCATACACATATGCTTATGTAATCATACGAATCAGGCAACGGCTGTGTTCACTGGCGTTCGGCGCAACTTGGGGCGGTAAAGGGATCAGCCATCTTGTTCAACCCAATCGAAGAAGCCCGCAATCATGCCTGCCTGGTGTCTCGACCCGACATGCCTCATCCGCGATCTAGATGGTTCGATCAGCCGCCAGAAGTCTAACCTCTCGACACTTTTCCGCGTCCCACACCACCCCGTTGAAAACAATGTCGCCCAGGCGCGCGAGAGTATCCAATCTACCTTGACAAGCAATGGAATAATCGATAATCCCACTGTCGCCCCCTCTTTCGAGTACATCGTCATTGGTAAGTGCTCATGACAATAAGGGATTGATACTCACCCGTTTTCAGGCGGTGGTACGGCTGGTTTGGCTCTGGCGTCTAGGTAAAGGCGGCTTTGAACATGCTGATAACGAGACTTCAATAACACTTCGGCTAGATTGGCGGCAAGCTTGGAGCCCGAACAATACGTATGTGTGATTGAAGCTGGTGTGTATCATCAAGATGCCGTGATCGTAAGTTGTACTATCTTCGTTATATTGCCTACTCTTTAGCGTATCTTCAGGATGTTCCAGGTCTGTATTCTGGTTTCAGAGCCACCGCACTTTCGTCACGATTCCTTCAGGAGCATACGGCGTGGCACTTGAAGATGAGGACTATGATTGGTCATATCGCACTGTATATTCATTGCCGTGTTTAGTGACTCCGCTCATTGCTGTTTCAGGTCCCACAACCGAATCTGCATGATCGTCAGGTACCTTGCAATGCGTGTGTACTGCTCACAGGGTTTTTTTTCTGAAGTTTGCTCATTTTCTGCATTGGTACGTAGTGGGAGACTACTCGGAGGATCGAGTGGTATCAATTTCACCACAAGGGTACGCGCATCTAGTCCTGAGTATGATGCTTGGGATGAGTTCGGTTCTGGATGGAACTGGAAGGGCCTCCTCTCCTATTTCAAACTTCAAGAACGCTACGAAGCATACGTGTGGGGAACAGATCAGATATTGCCTGGAATCACAAAGGGGGAAGATGAACAGGCCCGTCGACAGGAATCAAAGTACCGTGGGCATCACGGTGCAGTACACTCCACCCACAATACTCTCTACACGGACCTATTCAAGCCGACAATTGAAACGACCCTTAAATTTGGCATCCAGACGAATAGAACCCCCGTATGCATTTCTTTGACTGTACTGTGAGATCACGCAGCTAATGTAAGCGCCAGGGTTATGGTAATTCAACCGGGATGTTCAACATTGACACAGCAGTGAACCGGAAAGAGGGAACACGGAGCTACGCTGCCAACGCTTATCTACAGAACCCAATGTCAGCTCTGGCACAAAAAAACGTGATCGTCTTGAGTGGCGTTTACGCAGCAAAGATCTTGTTTCATTCCACCGGTTCTGGTAATGATGTTAGGGCCGTCGGGGTGAGCTGTCTCGAAGGTATTGACTGGAAGTTCCCAATTACTCCGGTGTCTCCCTTTGACTTGAAAGTCAACAAGGAGGTAATCGTATCTGCTGGTGAGTTAGATGACGTGTCGGATGTCTAGATAGGTGACTTGGTTGATGTTGTGCCTAGGTACATACAACACTCCTCGACTTCTTGAACTTAGCGGAATTGGAAACCGCGATATACTCTCGCAATTTAATATCCCGACGGTCGTCGACCTTCCCACTGTTGGCGAGAACCTGCAAGAGCACCCATGTATCACCTCCGACTTTATAGTCAAGGAAGGCGTGTTTACGTTGGGTGATCTGTGTTTCGTCGAGCTACTCATGAGTTAACATCGAACAGACCGTCTGCGAAATGATCCTGCTTATGAAGCAGAGCAGGTGGAAGAATAGTCAGGTCCTGTACCCCTTGGTTACGATTCCTCGCTGACCGGGTGCCGTGTATCAGTCGCGATAGGAGGACCGGCGCATACACAACGATAGTTTCTCTATATGGTTTCATCAAGCTTGAGAACTTCTTGACGACGGAAGAAGTAGACGAACTGAAGACGGAGCTGGAAAATGAAATTTCCAGAACAAGCAACGCGTTTCACAAAAGACAGCTGGAAATTCAAAGGGAGTATCTAGAGCATGACGGCGTCGGCGACATTGAGCTTGTCATGCTGCCGAAGGTCTTCGCTTCTGAACCAAAGGAAAATAAGTCCTACATTGGTTTGATGGTATGCCTACCTGTGCGTGCACAAGTCTTCCTTACTTCTACGAGCATTTACATGACGCTGTACATTAGCATGCCGTCGCACGCGGCTCTGTAGTATGCTTTTTCCATTTCATGCACTCTTTCAAGCATAACACTACCTTAACAGCACATTGCATCTGCGGACCCACTGAAACCTCCTAGTATCAATCCACATTATCTGAACAACTTGTATGGTGAACACCTGCCTTTTTCTACACTCGCTATCGGTCTTGACAATGTGAACCAAGATATCAAGATCCTGACGAAAGCTACACGATTTGTGCGCAAGCTCTCGGAGACGGCACCGCTCGAAGACATTATCGTTACACCAAGTACGCCTGGTCCAGAGGTCCAAACGGAACCACAATTTGAAGGCTATGTACGCAAGCATCTTGCTTCTATGAAACACCCCATCGGCGCGTAGTGTATTCTGCGATGTCACTTCTTTAGTGTATTTGACGAGCCTTCAGGCACAGCAGCCATGGCACCAGAATCGCTCGGTGGTATTGTTGACGAGAAGTTGCGTGTCTAGTAAGTTGTACACAGTATGTTTCATCTTGCCAGCTATACGGCATGCAACAGCGGAACGAAAAATGTCCGCGTTGTGGATATGTCCATTGCGCCCCTGCATCTTGCCGCACATCTTCTCGACACTGTATATGCCATCGGGGAGAAGGTCAGCGTGTAGGTGTCATGGGATGACATTCCTGACTGATGACTGGATCAGGCATCTGACTTGATCAAAGCCGCGAGAAAGGCCGAGCAGAACGATTGCTAATGCCCCGTCCTTGTTGCTGGTTTACTGCCATTGTCGAGCCGGGAGTGTATACAATTGTACAATGTATGCTTGTAATGTAATTTTAAAGTTGAAGACTTCTATTCGGTCATTGGCGGATCCGGCCCGGGTGGCCCATGTATAGTGACCTCAGGCTTTGAATGACGATCATCGACCATTGGCTCAGGCTCTTACGTACCAATAATAAGTTGGAGCGGCACTGGAATTCGAAGCTGAACTCGGTCGTGAGCTACTAAAAGGTTGTTCTTCCATTTTCTACCGTCAAGTTGAATCACCTTTGCAAAAATGGACTCACGGGTTCGCGACAGACATGGCAGCTATACTCAGCTAGAGAGCGATACAACCGTCTCTCGGTTTGTGCAGCAAGACAGAGTTCCCTGGTATAGGAAGCCCAACCTTAGATCCTTATATCTGTTGATGTTTCCAACCTGTTTGTCAGCGGAGATAGCTGGAGGGTAAGTATATATATAACTTTGACAGCACATTGTTGACGCCGTGGAGAAAGCTTTGACCAATCCATGATGAATGGGCTGCAAGCTGTACCAGCATGGCTTGAGTGTGCGCCGTCTCTCAGCAGTACCATACCGGACTGAAATTACCAATTGCAGATTATCATCACCCTCGTTCCGCCTTCCTGGGTTTTGTAGCTGCTGCGTATGCCGTCGGTGCTTTTGTCTCAGCTCCGTTTGTCCCCCTAGTTGTCGATAAGTTCGGGATGCGACATTCAATACTGCTTGGAAGTATAGTGTCAATAATTGGTGGGATACTACAAGGAACTGCCATAAATTGTAAGTTGTTATTATGCAGAGTTCGAGACTCCAGGCTGACAGCTTCTCATCTGGTAGTCACGATGTTTGTCATTGCTCGCTTCCTCTCGGGATCGGGGATTGTCTTCGTCCTTGTGGCTTCTTATTCATTGGTTGGAGGTGTGACATAGTTTCTTGATCATTTTCGTTAATCGTGAAACCACTTAAAGAGCTATCTCATCCCAAGGAGCGAGCAATTTTGGGGTCTCTCTCAAACTCGTTCTACTATATCGGTAACTGTGGTGATTTACGGGAAGGACTTTATGCTGACTTCCTCCTAGGTAGCGTGGCCGCCGCTGGAGTGACCCTCGGGACATTCGCTATACCCAACAATTGGGCGTGGAGAATCCCTTCTCTCCTCCAGGTAGTGCCTAGTCTACTCCAAGCCTCCTTTATTTTCTTCCTTCCAGAGTCTCCCCGTTGGCTTATTTCGAAAGGGAGGCAAGACGAGGCATATGCCTTCCTTGTTGAGTACCATGCAGAGGGAGATAGTAACTCAGAATTCGTCAAGGCGGAATATACTCAGATCGAGCAGACGATAAAATTAGAGCTCGAGAATTCTAAAATGAGCCTAAAAGATGTAATTTCAACTCCAGGAATGCGAAAGCGGATTATTGTTGCTTCCTCCCTAGCTCTATTTACTTGGTGGAGTGGAACTGGATTAATTTCGTATGCTTGGCGTGCTGTACGCCTGACCATCTGCTTATCGTGTCCACAGACAGTTTCTTTCACTAATCTTGGAAGACATCGGTATTCACGATCACCAGACGAAGAATATCATCAATTTGGTCAAGTATTCCTGGAGCCTCATTACTGGCACAATCTTTGCTTTGATAGTTCCCCGATACCCAAGACGGAGAATGTACATGGTGAGTAACATGTATTTCCAAACTCACTTCTTGGACCCTAAGTACTTGTCCAGGCGTGCACTATTTCATTGGTTCTTTTCTTTACTGCTTGGACTATAGCGAGTGCAAAGTATTCAAGCACTCACGATAAGGTTTATACCCAAGTTGCAATCGGGCAAGTGTCCCAGGTTATTAGGAAGCCCCACCTTCCCATCCTCACCGTGCATTCTATAGCCTCATCTTTTTGTACAGTCCCGCTTTCAATCTGGGATTCACTGCCTTGAATATCAGTAAGTTCCAAATTATCTGTATTAACTTGATATTCTTTGCCAACAAACAATCTGGGATGTGTACAGCTTTCATGGTTGAACTTTTCCCTTTCCATGTACGAGCCTGGGGTCTCGCCATCTTCCAGTGGTGTACTCGGGCCGCATCATTCCTCAACCAGTTCGTGAATCCTATTGGTATGGATGCTCTAGGTACGTTCACTTGTTCAGTCAGTCCGGCTCGCAACTCTAACCAAAGTGGTGGGGTTACGATAGGCTGGAAGTGGTACATCTGGTGAGTTGCTCTCTAGGGACACGAGGATGGGTGCTGACCGAGAGATTAGCTATTGCATATGGATAGCCTTTGAGGTTGTGTTCATCTACTTCGTCTTTCCAGAGACGTCGGGGCGCACTCTGGAGGAGCTCACATTCTGTACGTGAAGACGCTCAGACAGTCAGCAATCACCTCATGAATAATACCTCTATAGTGTATGAAGATGATCATAGGCAAGTGGAACCCAGTCGTGTTGAGGTTGAGGTTCCACAGGAATGTGTGGCGACTCAGATGCATCATGACTTGGAAAGTAGTATAACGGAAACTGTTTGTGTCCTACAGGGATGACTCATATCTGGAGACAGACTGGGAGTACCCCAAACCATGGGGAAACTTGTCATCCTCTCATGATGACATGTGGATGTCCTTTGTGCCTTGCTACACCGGAGTTCACTGTATATATTTCATCTGACTGAATAATTGACAGTCTTCAACCTTAAAATTACATTACCAGGATACATTGTACAGCTTTTGTACATACACCTGGCTCGACAACAGCAGCAGACGAGCAACAAGGACGCGCTTCAGCACTTCAGCAATGGTTTCGCTCAGCTTTGATCAAGTCAGATGCCTGAATCAGTCATCAGTCAGTAATGTCATCACACGACGGGATCCCATTTTCTTACCTTTTCCCCGATGGCATATGCAGTGTCGAGCAGATGTGCAGCAAGTTGTAGTGGTGCAATGGACATATCCACTACGCGTACATTTTGCGTTCCACTGTCACATGCGGTGTAGCCAACAGACAACACATACTACAAACAACTTACTAGACACGCAATTTCTCGTCAACGACACCACCGAGCGACTCTGGTGCCATTGCTGCCGTGCCTGAATTATCGTCAAACACACCAAGGAGCGAGATCCCAAAACAAATACTACGCACCAATGGGGTGCTTCAGGGAAGTAAGGTGCTTGCGTACAAAGTCTTCGAATTGTGCTTCCGTTTGGACCTCTAAACCGGGCACTCGGTGCAATGATGATGTCTTTGAGCGGTGCCGTCTCCGAGAGCTTGCGCACAAATCGTGCGGCTTTCGTCAGGATCTTGATGTCTTTGGTTCACATCGTCAAAACCGATAACGAGTGTCAGAAAAAGGTAAAGTATTCACCGTACACGTTGTTCAGATAGTGTGGGTTGATCCTGGGAGGTTGCAGTGGGTCTGCAGATGCAATATGCTGCGAAGGCATCGTTATGCTTCAGAGAATCTCTGGGGTGAAAAAAGCGTACTACAGATCCACGTGCGACGGGATGCTGATGTAGCGCACTGAATTAACGCTCGTAGAGCTAGAGAAAATTAATTCGCTCACGGATAGACATGCCATCAGACTGATGTAGGACGTATTTTGCTTTGGTTCAGAAGCCAACACCTTTGGAAACATGGCGAGCTCCATGTTGCCGACGCCATCGTGCTCCAGATATCCCCTTTGAATTTCCAGCTGTCTTCTGTAGAACGGGTTGCTTGTCCTGGAAATTTCATTCTCCAGTTCCCCCTTCAGTTCATCCACTTCTTCCGTCGTCAAAAAGTTCTCGAGCTTGATGAAACCATACAGGGAAGCCGTCATTGCATATGCGCCGGTCCTCCTGTCGCGACTGATGCACAGCACCGGGTCAGCGACAAATCGCAACCAAGGAGTACAGGACCTGACTATTCTTCCACCTGCTCCGCCTCATAAGTAGTATCATTTCGCAGAGAGTCTATTGGATGTTGATACATAGGTGAATCAGTGGCTAAACGAAATATAGCTCACCCAACGTGAATACTCCTTCCTTAACTACAAACTCGGACATGACGTATGGGTGCTCTTGCAGGTTCTCGCCAACAGTAGGAAGGTCAACGACCGTCGGGATATTAAATTGCGAGAGTATATCGCGGTTTCCAAT